>JACGAQ010000842.1:0-86169 GCA_014119065.1 Orius insidiosus | reverse complement strand
CAGATGAGAAAGGTATTTGGTACTTTTTTTGTGTTGAGATGGGGGGGCTACTTTAAGATATATGACGTGGCTGTTCTCGTATATAATTGATCGTGAAAGGTTTGTTATTGTTCTTCAATAGGTTTCTTGAGGCGAAGCCTATAAGGTGGCCGTTTGTCCAATTACCTCTGTAATTGACTCGTCATTGTTGAGACTATCGTTAAAGTTTAATCAGAAAAACCTTTTTCCTCTCTGTTTTTCTCCCGTTTTAAAACCCCCTTTTATTCTTGTAACTATCGTGACAACGTCTGAGAACGTTATCGCGACGAAACAACCTCGTACAATGTTACGATAAGGTTTAAAACACATTTCAGTTTCGTAAATAACATCGAGAGCGTGTAACTGTCTCTTCTTTTTTATTTTATGGATATTAGCTTGCTTAAAAAGGTCAGCGGCAATAATAAGACGGAAACGTCGAGACAATTACGGAGCTTTCTCAATAAAATAAACGATAACGACCTCCAATTACGGAATTTGTTTGATTTCCAGAGAGAAAAAGCGATAAAAGAAGTTTTGGTTCAATCAGACTTATTAGGGGCCAATTGGTATTCGTGTGTGTCCGCCCTCTCCCACTGATTTAAATGGTTAAACCCTCCGGATTAGCTCTGATCTTCCGCGAGCCCTTTTTTTAAACGAACTTTTCAACGGAAATGTTTGAGGCCGTCGTTAAACCAATGTGATGTGGGCTGGGTGTGGGCACGGGGAGCCTACGTGAATATAATTTCGTTAGACAAAACAGTTGTCACAGATCAGAAAGTCGATAAGTAAAAGTCGACTTTCTACAACCTTTTAAGTCTTATAAAAACTTCTTTTCTTTTTCAGGATCGATTCGCAACCACAGAATTTTCTGTAAGTATTTTCATCTTCTTTTTAATAATGGTCGAGGAGGATTCTAAGTATGCGAGATATGCGAAGGGGGCGAAATGCAACTCATTTGAATAGGAAGTCCTCAACGGCTCTTAACCCTCAGGCATTGAATAATAATTTGACAAGTGACAAATGTACGTCCGGCGAAAAGGGTTTCCTTCCGTCCCTTATTTAATTTCCTGCATTTACCGAGATGTCGGATTAGACGCGGTGCTCGGAAAGGAAAATCCTGTAGGAGCATTTCAGCCGCACTTGGCCATTCCCAAGGGAAAATATGTTATTAGGGTCCTTAGCCGGACTCTGTCGGGGTTAAAGCTTTTCTGTGTTTCGAGAATAAATATTCAACAGCGAGGAGAAAAGGGTTTTATTCTTTATAAACACACAGTACTGTTTTTTCCATTGATTTTTAGAAGCAACCAAGCAAAAGGATCGTTTTATAGAAAGTCAGAATCCTGTGTAATTGGGTCAAAAAGCCGGGAAAAACTGAAAAACCTGAAAAAATGGGGTTCATCTGTCATAAAAAACGAGGAAAACTCTCAAATTTCTGTAAAAAAAATTTCCCTGTCTACTAAAGCCTAGGAAAATCCTTAAAATCCTGTTAAAATGGGGTAATGGGGTATCTCAGTGAAAAAAAAAAAACTAGGAAACTCCTTAAAATCCTCTAAAAATGGGGTATCTCAGTGAAAAGCCGAGGAAAACTCCTTTAAAATCCTGTGAAAATGGGGGTAATGGGTATCTCAGTGAAAAAAACCGAAGAAAACTCCAAAAATCCTGTAAAAATGGGGTAAGGGGTGTCTTTGGGAAATAATGAGGAAAACTCCTTAAAATCCTCTAAAAATGGGTATCTCAGTGAAAAAGCCGAAAAAACTCCTTAAAATCCTATGAAAATGGGGTAATGGGGTATCTCAGTGAAAAAAAAACCGAAGAAAACTCCATAAAATCCTGTAAAAATGGGGTAATGGGGGTGTCTTGGGAAATAACTGAGGAAAACTCCTTAAAATCTTGTAAAAAGGGGGTAATGGGGTATCTCAGTGAACAAACCGAAGAAGAAACTCCTTAATATCCTGTAAAAGTGGGGTAATGGGGTATCTTAGAGAAAAACCGAGGAAAAACTCCTTGAAATCCAATAAAAATGGGGTAATGGGTTTTTAAAGAGAAAAAAACCGAGGAAACTCCGTAAAATCCTGAAAATGGGGTATCTCAGTGAAAAAGCCGAGGAAAAACTCCTTGAAATCCTATAAAATGGGGTATGGGGTTTTTTTTGAAAAAAACCGAAGAAACTCCTTAAAATCCTGAAAAATGGGGTAATGAGGTATCTATGTGAAAAAACCGAGGAAAACTCCTTAAAATCCTGTAAAAATGGGGGTAATGGGGTATCTTAGTGAAAAAGCCGAGAAAATTCCTTAAAATCCGGTGAAAATGGGGTAAATGGGTGTCTCTGTGAAAAAAACCGAGGAAAACTCCTTAATCCTGTAAAAATGGGGTAATGGGTAAAAAAAAAAAATAGCGAAAAAACCGAGGAAAACTCCTTAAATCCTGTAAAAAGGGGATTCTGTGTCAACAAACCGAGGAAAACCCTTAAAATCCTGTATAAATGGGGGTAATGGGGTATCTTAGTGAAAAAACCGAGGAAAAACCTTAATCCTGTAAAAATGGGGTAATGGGGTATCTAGCGAAAAAACCGAGGAAAACTCCTTAAAATCCTGTAAAAA
This sequence comes from Orius insidiosus, assembly GCA_014119065.1. NCBI lineage: Eukaryota > Metazoa > Arthropoda > Insecta > Hemiptera > Anthocoridae > Orius > Orius insidiosus. Next base: position 83,551 of record JACGAQ010000842.1, on the reverse strand, counting down.
GGGGATTTCTGTGTCAAAAACCGAGGAAAACCCTTTAAAATTGTAAAATGGGGTAATGGGGTATCTAGTGAAAAAAACCGAGAAAACTCCTTAAAATCCTGTAAAAAGGGGTAATGGGGTACCTTAGTGAAAAAGCCGAGGAAAACCTTAAAACTCCTTTAAAATGGGGTTTCTATGTCAAAAAACCGAGGAAAACTATAAAAATCCTGTCGAAATTTGGTTTCCTTCTGAAATTCCCAATTCTCTAAAAATGCTAAAATAGTGTTTTGTAGGCTAAAATAGTCTTTTTATTCCGGATTTTCTTTCTCTGCTTCTAGCGATTTTTTTTTATCAAGCTTTTCCTCCAGCCCCTCGCATGATTTCTTGGCTGATGGTCCGGCCTTTACTCTGGCTACTCCATGTCCTTAGGCTTTAATATAATTTACCTTGAATTCCGTGATATTTTATACCAGAAGGAGCTTAAATATTGCCTAAAGGGTTCGAAAGCGAATTGAAACATGTGAATGCTTTATCGAAAATCTACGTGACAGCTCTGACTTATACGTCCTTATCGTCCCGCCTCTGTTTGTGGGTCAGCTACGTTCATTCAGACTCTCAGACAATTTAATTCTCTATTACAAAAATCATTTTTATTAAAAAAATGTATTTTGAAAACAAATTAGAAAAACAACGTTTTTTGAAAAGAAAATGCGTTTTGTGACACGAAGCTTAAGGGGAAAAAAAGACCTCTTATTAAAATATGTATACAGCATCAAGAAGAGAAAGATCAAAGAATTTGTTCAAAAGGAAAAATCCCATGAAAAATAAAGGGGAATAAGGTTAAAATGTAATGATATTCCTCTTGGATATTTTCGTATTTCAACCTGTAAAAACCCTACTTAAAAAGGAAATTCTTAAAAAACAATTAGTTCCCATGTTGTAAATTGATGGAAATTAGGGTAAAATTTAATTTTAATTTGTAAAGTGTGTTGAGTTGGAGGGTTTTGTGTATGGGGTAAAAAAAAAAAGTGGGATGATTCTTCAAAAAAACTGGAGGCCCCCCAGTTTTGAAGTTGACAGGGCCGCGTTGTTCAACCACATGCCCATGATAAACTGCCTGTCATTCACAGACAACTCTAATTGATCAAAATGCAGAGCCTGGAGCTAATGAAATCCGCGTTTGACGTCATAGCGCGTTTGTCTTTGGACCCTAGTTTACAACCGTTCTCACACGTTCACCTGTTAATATAGCTTATCTACTTCTCTCGACTAATTAGGAACGCCCAATGCCCGTTAAGCTCAAAACTTGTTGGGAATTTATTATCCCTCCCTGACTCCGGCGCATATGGAGTTCTTGGGGGGGCTTAAACTCGTAGATTATTTAAATACTATTTATGATCCAGTTCATTTTCTTCTTGTGTTCTCCATGATAGGTATTACCCAACTCCATAATAATTCTCCCCTACATAGATCAGTATTTAAGTTATTAATTCTGACTAGAATATTAATTAAATCGCCCCATCGCCTTTGGTAAAGTCGCTGGTGTTGCTTTATAAGGACCCTGGGGAATGGCCTTATGAGGGCCCCATCTTTCTCGATAGAACTTTCACAATAGTACATTAAAATCGAGTTATTTTTACGATTTTCAAATGTTCCATACAAAGTGATTCTCCGAGAAAATATGGAAAAACTCGGGAAAAAGGAAGTTTTGCGCCGAGTACTGAGAAAACGCCCAAAAATCACGTAAAAAGGGTTTTTTTCAGCATTGAAAAGGGTTTCTTGCTAGAAAACTGAGACTGAAGTCCGGAATAAAGTAGGGCTGATAAAACTTGCAAAAGTCCGATAAAAAACCGATGAAATGCAAAAAAATGCGATAATTTGGGGTTATTTTTTGGATAATTACCGAGTGAACGCTGATAATGTGAAAATGAATTTTTCTGGTGAAAAACCTATTATAAATACGTTTTCTGGACAACATAGCCAAGGAAATCGCCAAGAAGTCCATTTTTTGGTGAAAAACCTATATAAATACCGTTTTCTGGACAACATAGCCAAGGAAATCGCCAAGAAGTCCATTTTTCTGGTGAAAAACCTATTATAAATAGCGTTTTCTGGACAACATAGCCAAGGAAATCGCCAAGAAGTCCAGTTAAATTGGAGCTTTTTGGGCGAAAAGTGGAGGAAACACAAAAATCCTCAAAGGGCCTTAGACGACGTGCCGGGGATGTTATGGTTAAAACAGCTGAAACGTCAAAAATTTCGCGAATGGGGGGGGGGGTATTTTAGCTGTCTACCTCTTATTGTTTTTTTTCTTTTTGATTATTAAAATCTAGTTAAATCGGATTTGTGTCCCTCAAAACAAATCCCTTTGATGGTAGAGAGAAGAGCTTTCTCCCTTGTCGTCCCCTTTTTGAAATTTTATGAATTTTAAAGTCCCCAGGGGTAGTAAAAATTCAGATTTTTTGAGTGATAACACGAAGAATATTTAGGCATATGTAGGGACAGGTATGTTTCATTAGCTGAGGATGAAGAGCATGGGGGGGCTTTGTGATTTCCCGTGGGGGCAGCTCTCCTAATCACATGCCGACGAGGGATGTGTCAACCAGGTTTTAATCACGCCTTCCACCCCTCCCTTTCTACAAGTATTGACCAACAGAGGCCTTGGCAACTTCTCAAGTGTCTCCCTTGTTCTCCTTCCTTTGTCCTCCAAGTGGCTTCACAAAGGGCACAGTCTCCAGATTCTGAGCATCACTGAAAGCCCATTGAACGATTTGAAAAAAAAAAAAACCTTTTCCCTACGTAATTTTTTAAGAGAAGTCGAAATGACGAATGTTTATTGCCTAACTTCAAGGTCGATAACGCAATACACCCAAACGTGCCCATAAATAGAAAAGATTTTTTTCTCATTTTTGTCAAACTTTTATTTTAAAAAATATAGAAGAATCTTTTCTAACCTGATTTTTCTTTTATAGTAAGATCTAGTATTACGGTCATTACAGAACGAGAAGGGAGTGCTCTTAGTCCTTAATAGTTGAAGATTGCAGCAATTCTAGTTACCTTTTTCAAGACAGGTCTTTAACCTAACAGTCTGGCTATTTACTTTTACTTGGTTCTACATTCCTAAGGATTCTTGGGAGTTTTCTTGAATTTTTGATTGTTTTATAGTCCAATCAGTGATCCTTTTTTTCCTTCCTCCATTATAAATTCTAACACGTTCCACCGAATCCTTCTAATTTCAGACATTTTTAAAGGTGGGGGAGTCAATGTCGTTAGGGGTCGTGATCGTTCTCTACGTTTTTCGTCATAATCGAATTCTAAAGACCCGCCTTCCCCTTGGGATAAGACCCTTTTGCAGATTCGAAACCCCTTGCATTTCAAATGTGCATATCTGTGATGTGCATTTAAGATATAACCTTTTTTTTACTACTCCAGAAGATCGTGCTCACGTAAGGGAATGTTTTCGACAAGTCAATCGGGATAAGTGGTCGAAAAGGGGTGGAGAATAAAAAAACCACACAAAAAAACATTTCATCACCGGTTTCTTTTGGCAAAAGGAGATGGAAGACGTGCATAAAATAGGAATCCAATTTTCCCGGCTCGTCCGCGGCTTTATACGTGCCCAATCGTAAACCAACACTAACAGTTCAGGCTCCTTTTCCCGTAGTTTTATTCGATCTTCAAATACGCTTTTTGATTAGATCAGTTGATTAGCATGAAGAGTGTTGCAGAAACTCGTCCTTATAACACCCCCTTCCTCTTTATAAACTCCCAAGAAAACTAATTGAATTTTTTTCTTCCCTCTCTGAAACTCGAAATTCTCCAGTAGTAGATCTTGAGTCCAGGGGAGGAACATCTGCGGGCAATGGGCAAGAAAGGAGATGCACGGCACCCCTTCAGAAACAGATGGAATCAATTTCTACGCAAGTTGCTTTTATTATTTCATCCCGATCTTTAATAATCTTCCAGTTGAAAATTATATTTTCAAAATATACTAAGCCAGCGTATCTTCCGGGCGTTTCTGGTCTAGTATTACAACGGCTGTTCATTCAAAAGACCCAAAAGGATTTTATTTCCTCTGTAATATTAAAAGGAGCCCTTTTCCTGACCAAAGACTATTGCATCCAGCTGATCTCTAAATGCTGTACTTGTCATCAGCTGCGAAGTGACGCTCAGCTTCAGAAAAGCCTAAAGACTGCTGAGCCCATTTAGGATTTAAACAAAAGAGGAAATTCCTCGTGTATTGGGGGCCCTATCTGGAATTGCCATCAGTTTTTTTTAAAAGCCACCAGTTTTATCATTTTTATTCTATTTTTTAAAATTATAAAATGGCTTTCTTTTAACCCAGTGTTGGCATGACGCTTTTAAAGCGTTGTTTCTAAAAGTTTTTCTCTTTTAGTGTGAAGGGGGTTTCTGAAAGGGGTCGGGGAATGGATGTCGAGTGGACAGATTTAAAAGCACGAGGTGGAAAAAGGAGGCGAGGGACGCGGAGAGCAGTAAAAAGTCCCTTTTCTAGACGTTCACAATTATCCCTCCACACACTACCCTTTCCTAGGCTACTTTTACGATGCATTTTTAATTAAACCTTTCTTCAACACCTTTCATCATTTTTTTTCTCCCCGATGATTTGCTTTTAGTGGAATCCTGAAACAGTGAAACCGATAAGAGGATTAGACCTAATAGCAGGACTAGTGGCATAAAAGAGGATTTCATCTGATTTGTAAACAGCTTCCTATTTAACACTCGCATATTTGATTAAATCTTCATTTTTGAAAAATTTAAAACTCAATTTTATTCCAATCAGAACCTTCCTAATTGTTTAATTTATCACAAAACCGTCAGCTTGTATTACTTGTTCAGTTTATAATTTGGAAGGATATTGGAGTTGAAAATTAATAAAGAAAAGTTATTTCATTTCTAAATATTTTACATTCTTAATCAAGAGATTAATTTGAAAAAATCTTACAAAAGTAATTTGTTTTTCCCGGAGTTAACTTTGTTCGTCAACAAAAAAAGTCTGAAGCCGATAAATCCAAGTTGATTAATTAGTGGCGAGGAGGGGAAAAATAGCGTGACCTCTTGAAAACTATGTTGGACTTGGTCCTAATTGTTTTTCTTGTGGGGGTCCTTTATCTCGCGGCATCTTAATGGTTTCTCTATCGCCGCATTTACTTCCTCAGAACGTACATCAAATTAGAACGAAAATTTCTTCATTGACGTAACATTCGATAACCGCGTTTTATCGGAATTCGATCAGGATGTTTGTATTGTTATCTGAGGGACGGTTATCGTGTGACTTCCTACACGTTTTTAAACTACAGAAACCGTTCGTTTTTTCTTTTTGACCTATTCAAAACTGTCTACTTCGGTGGTGATAGTGGAAATAATTGATCTTTTTGAAAAGCTTAGAAATGAGCCTTAAATACTTCCAAGACTCTTAGCTCAAAAGGATTGATCTTCCGCTGCCACCAGTTTCGGATCATTTTCCCTTCTTATTGTGTTGTTTCTTTCCGTGGATAGAGGACAAAATATTGCCCTTTTAATTAAAAGTTATGAAAACCTCGTATGTGCCTTAAACTTTATTCGTTTTTCTTCATATACGCCTCCCTGTATTAATCTCGAAGTATAAACTACCTTTGGCGAAGGAGAAAAAAACTTATGAGTTTCTAGGTCATCAATATTTGATAGGTATTTGCGATATTGCGGACTGTATAAAGAGAGCGCCTATATTACCGAGAAAATCCCGAAGAAAATCCCTCTTTTATACTTTTTTTCATTTTCTTCTGGAGTTAATTGAGGGAAATAAATTTGGATTTCGGGTCGGCCTAAGGTGAGTTTGATTATATTAAATCATTTCTGTCACGTTTCATGCGTGACTTGTAATTTTGTGTCGATTCGTTAACGTTAATGGCTCCGATGGCGTTAAAGTGATTTAATGTTCGCCGTATGTGCACGATAAGTGGGTTCTAAGTGAGACCAATTTCCGTTCGCTTCCCCTTTTATCTTTGACGCTAGATCGAATCACGGTTTTTGTTCAATTTAGATTGCGAGGTGGGTTTTTGTTAGTCGGGCCCTGGAATAATTCAGTCGTGCGATAACTGCCTGGGGTTGTTGTAGTTCCGGATGGGTGAGAGGCCAAAAAGCCGAGCGTTGTTTTCAGTTTTTTACCCTTCATCCCAGGGGTTCCAAGCTTGAATATTCACCGTTAATAAAACATCCCTGCTGTTCCACGTCAATATTATCGAAAAACCTGTCCATTCTCAAATAAATGCCGAAAATTAAAACATTTGTGATAAACTGACTTGACAAGAATCCGGTGTCTGCTATCTCACCACCTTAGATGGTATTCACCTAGGGAAGATTCCAGAGTCCTTACTTTGCTACTTATCAAATTGGAAGATTTGATCGTAAGTTCTCCCTGAGAGTGCTTACAGAACGGGAATACCCATTTCGATTTCGTCCTGGCCCAGCCTGATCCTGATGACATCGATGTCGGCATTTTGGGATGCAAACTATTTTCAGCTATGTCAGCATTGCACTCATCTACAACTAGGCATCCTGAGTTCTGTACGCTTCCTGCTAACTTGATTGCATCTGTAGTCATCGAGGCACTGTCTACAGCGATATCCATTGCGCAACCACACTGATCCTGTGTCGGGTAGTAGCTCTATCTTCGGAGTTTCCCTGGGTTTTTACTCTATAACTGCTACCATCTTGTTGGAGGAGCCTTTCATTCATAGGTTTAAAAGTCTTGTTATCCAAAAATGGAGTTTAAAAATTTGAATTAAAAAGATGGAAGTTAGTGGACGTTGAATTTGAAATGATGGTATGCCATTAGGGTAATCTGACACTCGGGAAATGATCTTTTTTCCAGGAATATTTGTTACTTTGACTTGTTTAGGTCATGGGCGACATTACGGATGAGTAATGGGAGCGTTTGAATGTTGGCGTGGGGAACGCGTTTTTTTCCCTCCAGATGTATGGGGAATGGTTGTACGCGAGGCGACAAACTCGGTCACATTTGTCAACGCAATCTTATCCGGACGGCGACTCAATTCTCCCTCGACAATACCTCCGTATATGGAAAGCAATAAGGGCGAAGGGAAAAAAGGGTTCCTGAAACCTCCGGATTATCCTTCAAGAAGTTTTCTCCTTTCGCTAAGAACACTTGGCTTAACAAATTGGTTTTCTCTTGGCACTGAGTCGATTGATAAATTAAGGATAAAGTTTGAGTGGCTAGGTTGAGGTGTTCGCTAAGCTTTTACCCCCCCTTGAAACTTGCCCTAGTGTGTTAGGTGTTGGAAAAGCCGGAAAACTTTGTTTCCCTTTAAGATTTGTTTGTTGTTCAATTCGATCTTTCTTCCAAATCATTCAATCCTTAATTTTCTACTCTTTTATATCAAAAGAAACTGACTTTTCCCCCAAAATAAGGAAGAGGTGACCATAGCAACGACCCAGTTTTAATGCACGACCTCCTACCGTCAAAGGGTGGGAGATTTAATGCTAACGTTCAAGAAAATATCAGGTGTTTCGGACGGAAACCCTTATAACTTGTATTGGAAAATCGGAACCTTTAACCCAGAAAAAAAACTCATATTTTGCCGTTACGATTTTCAATATTAGAACACGTTTCCCTTTAATTGAAACACCTTTGATCACTAAATGATGGGTAAAGCAGCTTTGTCTCACGTGCCACCTTAAAGGCCTTTGATAAGCGTTTACGGTTTACCCTAATTTCAACGTTGTTTTCGGTCAACCATCGTTTTATACTGAAAAAGGTTAAACCTTTTTTCTCACCCTTGTCCCTTTTTTCGCTTATCCTCCGTCGGAATTTCCAATAACCATATTTCCTCTATGATAATATCAAGGGTAAGGTAATCTACTCGGGGGTGGCCTTCTGTCCTCTGATTTACACCTCCTTCGGGCTCTGATTCACACCCAGATTGCCCTCTACCCTGTATAATACTTTTTAACAAAATAAAAATTTTTTACTGTCCCTTTGTGAAAAATGCAAATTTTTACAGGGTCGGGGTTATTACGCTGATGGGAGAAACTTCATTGAATAAAATTGTAATTCCGTTTTTCAATTTCTCCCTGTAATTATTCTTAAGTGTCTTTGTACTTTTATAGGCTGCACTTTTATCAATTTTTTTAGCGGTTTTTATGGTCTTTTGGATTAAAAAATTAATATGAGGCGCTCCGGGTACGAAGGGCGAACTCAACATCGGACAAATTTTTTTAGCTTCCTTAAAGAAGTTATTGTGATTCCCTCGACGACGGGTTTTTGGGGAAGGGTCTTCCATTTTTTTTTCATTTTCAGATTCTAGACCTCTTGGTGAATACACCCATATAATTTTTATGTTGAGTTCGCCATTTTTCCCCTTTAAATACGTAAAAACCGAAACTTTAAAATGCGAATATCTCGAAACTACGTTTTGTTGAGTTCGCCCTTCGTACCCGGAGCGCCTCATATTTTCTTGATAAAAATTGTTGTGGATTACATGGTGCTCATGACCCCTTCAGAGTCCTTGATCACTGACCCACGGAGTTTACTCTGAAGTGTCTTGATAATTAGGCCCTTTTTATCAAATTTGTTATCTCTATTTTAAGTGTATACTCGAAATAGCCTAAGCATATGCTTAGGGCGTGAAAGGTGACGTCCTCGTAGAGTCTCCAGTCATTTTATTTTAGAAGCATCCGTTCCTTCCTACGCTATATTTACTCTCTTCTAGGGAATATCGTTTCATTCAGTTCTCTTCAGTCGTGGTTGTAAAATCGTAAGTAACTTTAATATTTAGGTGTGTAAGTTTTGAACTTTGAAAACTTAAGGTTAATTTCCATAATTAGACATTACTGGGCGGGATAAATCCGGGAATGTTCGCCATCGTTGAAAACGGCGTCGAGTGTTGTACCCAGTTTCTTAGCCCTTCCCCCATTTCTATTCCCGAGGGTCTAAGCCCACCGACGCGCGGTTACAACTTGGTTAATAACTCCCTTTGTTAAATGGAAGAAGGGAAAGGAAAACTTTTCTCTTATAAACCCTCGACACATAAAATAAACAGATTAATATTAATTAAATTAAAAAGAGGGTAATTTCTCTCCCGGGGTGAAAAATGTGAATACATAATGACGGAATTGAGAATGATGAAAGTGGCCAATCATCGATGCTATAACTCCATCAAGTTAATTTTCGTGAGGAAATACTTCAGAAGCTTTTTACTTAAAAGAGTTTTATTTACGACCCAATATCATGCAACTTACATTTCAATTTCACTTTCCTTCTTTTCCAATAAACTAAAGGTTCGGAAAGCACTCATATATGGGGGACGGGAATATTTTCTAAAAGATTTTCCACTCCAGGAATTGAATCACCTTTCAGACGAATCTGTAAAAGAATTACCTTCCTTTGACAGGTTCTATGGATTTTTTTTCTTGACAAAAGACGTGTTTCTTTAACTTTTTTTTTTTCTTTTTCTTTCACTTCAATGCTTTTCTTTAAAAAAGGCGATTTTAATTAAATGTAGTTAATTCACCCTTTTGATTAATTGAAAAGATATCCTTTAATGAAATATCCTCTTTAAACTAACAAGAAGTTGAATTAAACCAAAGAAAACCAATTGTTGGGGGATCTTATTAGTCGCAAACACTTAAAAGCCTCATAACTCCTAACTATTGGTCCGACGTAAAAATCGTGTAAGTAACATTTATTAGAAATTTTTTCAGCTTCAAATTTTATTTTAGGAATTTTTTCGTTTCAAGCAACAGACTCTGAGATATTTGGGAAAAATTGGGAAAAGTCAATGAACTTGTCGCATAACTCTTTAACTATTGGCCTTACACAAATTAGGTATTAAGACAATTTTGTTGGGGATTTTGTCAGCTACAAATTTTATTTAGGGATATTTTTGGTTTTGAGCAACATATTTCGAGATAATTGGGAAAAATTGACATGTATTAGTCAATAAATTAACTTTGAAGTCTCAGTCATAACTCTTTAACTATTGGCCTTACAAAAAAAAAGTATAAGGACCATTTTTGGGGATCACTGGTTGTCAGAGTCCATGCTAAGGAACAGTTTTTGGAGTAAACCTTGGTTGTCAGAACCATGTTAACCCAGAACTTTCCGCATCGAGGGAAGGAAGAACTGAATGGACCTATCGGTGGGAAAAGTCGAAAATATAAATTCTAACCTTTTTATTAGGAGGTAAACTGACGCAGACGCAACGGTGAAATTCAATATTGTTTGCTTGTTATTTTCTTTCGCTTTTCAAGAAAACTTTTTTAAACATTCCCTAGCTTTTTTTTTCTCTGGTCAATAATTTTTCGATTTTTGTGTTCTGGTAAAAATCTCATTTTTTAGGTCATTTCATGAAAAGAACTGTTGACAAGACGATCGGAAATATAAGTTTCCGAGAGCGATGAGTGGCCTGGTAATTCGAGTTGACGTGGAACATCCAGGTTTCTCTTCCATTATGGATGCCTCCACCCTCTCTCTTACCCTTTTCCACCTCAGCACATAACACCGAGATTTTGCCCCAACGTAAAAAGCTTACCGTATTCCCATGGAATCTTTCCTTTATCAACAAAATTCTTTATTTCGAGATTAAATGATGAGAAAAAACCGTTGTGGTAACCCTCGATTTATAATGCAATAAATCCGACCCGGGTTGTATCTCTCCGGGCTGATCGATGGTAAAAACTGTTATGTAAATAACACCCCCCTCAGTTTTTCCAGCAGAACAAAACTCGTTTTTAAATACGGGAAACTAAATCGTTTAGCTGGATGATAAAAGATGATGCGAAAAGCCATTATAGTAAAGGGAAGTAACGTTCTAGGGAGTCTATACTGAGGGTTCTAAATCTTTCTAAATCTTGGTGTATTACTTTAACCTTGGTCAGGTTGTGTGTGGGAGAGAAAGGGAGTAAAAGACCGCAGGTTCTGCTTTATTACTACCCTCTTCTTCACCCAGATCATCCCCTTCAAGAAGCGCAATCGTATAATACTTTTATTACGACACTTTTTAGGGGTGATTTAGGGGGAATCGGTACGTCGACTCCACTTAGACGCAATGATTTAAACCTTTAAAATAAAGCCGTCCCTTTAAACCCTTGGTTTCGCCCCCTTCTAAACAGCAGTGGACGTTAAGGATTAGTGAACTAAACTTTATACTCACGGCCGCCATTTTTGGAAATTCCCTATAAAGCTCCTGAAATTTTCAAGATATCTGTGAAAATTCGGTTAAAATGGGATAAAAATTGCCAGCCTTTTCGAAAAAATGGACGGATGGACGGCACGACGGACAACCTTCGGTAAAGATGTCTTTTTTGGCTCTACCTGGTAGAGAACCATTTCCCTAAACCCAACATGGAAATACAATAACCTGAAACACTTTAAAGCTTCATAAGTCCTAAATTACGGGCCCTACGTATTTAATGTTTAATAGCATTGTTCTAGGAAATTTTATTAGCTACAATTTTATGTTATCAAATTTTTCATTTTGATCTAGTTTCCGAGATAATCAGGAAAAACGCACATTATTCCATAAACTCGCGCTTCGTCTCACCCCTCTCAAATGGCAAAACTTACGCCACTCGTTTTTGGCGCTAATTTTCAATCATTTTTAATTCTATGATTTCTAGTTTGTAGAAGCATTAAAAAAAGAGGGCCGCAAATCTGCCTATTTTTAGGTATTTTAATTACCTTCAACTACCAGCCTTCAAAAAAACCAGAGTTTATAACAAATGTCAGTTTTAAAAAGTGGAAAAAAATTGCCTTAAACATTTTATAATTTGTTATCGAAGTTTTTTTTTCTTGTAGTTATGAAGGGCTGACCTGAGATTAAGGTTAGAAGGGGAGGTATTGAAGGGTTCGGCGCTCAAGTTTAGTCAGCTAAAAGTTTACTCCCCATTGAATTTTCGTCTTTATAAGTTTTTCAAGAAAAACAGACGTCGTAAGCAAAACTCAATCTTTCCCCATTTTCTTTTCGGAAAGTATTACGTCAGAGAATTTCCATAGGCATAAAAGGTTTTAATAAAGGTATATACACCTGGAGGTAACAAAGACACTGGGGGTTGTGAAACAATGTAGACGTTCCCCCTAACGAGATCCGAGGCCCATTAGAATAACAATATACACGTGTATCTCCTTCTACAAAGGGACAGAAGACTTTCATAGATCTAATGACCTTTTTTCCTTCCGTCATGATTACTTTAATTTTATCATCCGCCATCACAAGTTTAATTCGCAAGCTCGTAAAAGCTCTTTTTATTTTGTTTCAATACTGCACCATAAAAACAAGACTTTAATTGCGTACTAGAAAGGGTTGAAAAGTTTATTAGTATTGGCTCTCGGTTATAAACTCGAGTGAGATTTCAACTGGGAGTCCAGGTGTCGAAACTTTGCAGAATTTCGAGTTATTGCTCATGTCAACTTGCGCCCCAGATTTTAAACTTCTAAAATTGAATTATTTTCCTACCAAAGAAACTTATTTTTGCCAGATTTTTAGGCTTAACGAAAAGCCATTTGTGTTGATACCTCTCGAAGATTTTAAAGTCTTCAAGATCCCTTTTTGGAGCCGTTTTATTTTTTAAATTGAAACATAAATTTTGATCCTTGTCTACTCTTTCATTTAGGAAATCGCCCTCCGGAGAGTTCAAGTTTGTAATAACTCTTCCCCGTAATATATCGGTCCTTGTTTGCGTTTGCGATGCCGTCAGTCCCAAAAGGGCTTTACAGTAAATGGGTCTCGTATCAATCCCCGTTGGAAAAAAAAAAATTCCAACTTTAGGTTTCTCCCCTTCACCTTTCAAAATTAACATATTTAGCGATCCTTAAGCGAGTAAAAGAAAATTTTTCCGAAATTAACATTTTACAGCCCCTCTTGGTTTACGGCCGCTTATACTTCAAGAATAATTCCTCCACGCTTTCCTTAAATGCAAATTGACTGTTTTTTTATTTAATAAATAACGTTAATTTTAAATTTGTAGGAAGAAATCTTCAACCCCAACCCCATAATTCCTGTTTCTGGCAGACACACAATTCTTTCAGAAAAAAAGTTATATTTAGAATGTTGTTCCAGGCGCCTAGTTTATCTTTGACATAAAAAACTTTGAACAAACTACGATAACTAATTACTCCAGTTAAAATATAACTTTTTACTTTACAAAGCGACTCGGGGATGTGCAGTTGCCAAATCTAGTTCATTACTGTAACAAAGAAGAGCTCCGAGGGAGAAGTTTGAAGCGTGGAAGGAAACTTTTCGCCCATTGATTCCCAACGGCTAAAATAACAAAAAGTTTGAAAGCGCTTGAAGGATTAGCCCTTTCTGTTAATAAGCTTTAAAATATCATCAAACATTTAAAAATCGATTCCCTTTTTTTGGGTTTATTGAAAAACTTTTTTATTGACTTATGTTTTAGCTAAATTTTTAAAGATCTCTTTCAATTTTTTTACACAATAATATCCTATTCTGCGGGAAAAAATTTAAACTCTTCATGTTAGAAGTTTCTTGTAACTTTTTATGCCCGGAAGCAATGCTCTTTGTTCTTGGAACTCTATAAATCATTACGTACTTCAAAACTTAAAGACGTAAAACCCTTTTTTAATGCGATAATTCCCTAAAAAGGGCCCTGCGGCGCTAAGAAAAGTTATCATATTGAGGTGCTCCTGGTGTGAACTTTTAGAACTACTTTATTACTCACTTCTACGACCTTTTTTTTAAACATCTATCCGGTGTATTTAATAAGAAATCTGTTTCTTTTAAAGAAATACCTTTTTATTAAAACTTTGTGAAAAATTAATCCTAAAATAATTATAATGGGGCTACACCTGGCCCTTCCTACTTTATTAGGGTTCTCCCAATTTGGAAAAAGGAGCACTTACGGAATTACCAAAGTGAGTTACAATGATTCTGATATTTCTTTGGGGTAAATTAAGGGTTGTTGGGGGGGGGGGGAGAAAAGCCTGATGTCAAGTCGGGAAATTGTTTAAAGAATAGAGGAAGGGATCGAAAAGAAAAGTAGGGAATTAGAATTCGGACCGGTTGGAAGTTTTCATTTGATACTCGACACTCCCCTGGAGCTTCTGATGATATTCTCGGTCTCATGCATGCCGGGTTTTCTTCCCTTAATTTACAATTCCAAGCCAAATGAACGCGACTTTCCACCCTCGCCGTTCTATCAAAGTCGTTTTCTTTTTTGGAAAGGGAAATTGAAAATTTAAAAGCGACGTGAGGTCGAGCGGAAAGAGTTAAAGCGTCTTGGCAGAATAAATTATTCAAATCCAGGATCCTCCCGAAAAAGCCGGAGACAATGGTATTATTTACGTTAATATTGAGCCACGAACAATAACTCAAGCCAAGAGGATTAACTCGGGAGGGAAAAGTTTTAAGTGTATTTTCACATGTGTATGGATTTTTAGGATTAAAATTTTTATTCCGAGATTTCCCATCAAGATATTCAAAAAGCGGATAGCCGAAAAAACATTTACAAACACGGAAAAAAGTGGTTTAGATCCCCTTCAAAAATAATTCTTTACTACACCCTCGAAACCTGGGCTTCCGAAATGAACTTAAAGATCTCAATGTAAAGAACGCTGGTTTGGATACATATCCTAGACTATCTTCGTTCTGGCGTATTTCAATACATATCCTAGAGGACTGGCGTATTTCAATAGCAGGACGCTATTTATCTTGTGAGGACTTGCCTCCGTGCTTCATTTGGCGTACAGCCATTGATTGCTTTGCTTTCTTCACCAACTTTGGTGGCCTTGGAAACTAAACAGGATGGAATTATGAACAGTTCAAAGAATTTGGATGCTTTTTCCTGAAAGTACAGTCGGGGAACTGTTAGCAAATACATATCCTGACGATCTTCCTCCCTTCTGGCGTATTTAATAGCTAGGACGCTATTCAGCCTTTTATCTCGTGAGGACTTGCCTCCGTGCTTCATTTGGCGATACAGCCATTGCCGTTGCTTTCTTCACCAACTTTGGTGGCCTTGGAAACTAGAACAGGATGGAATTATGAACAGTTCAAAGAAGAATTTGGATGCTTTTTCCTGAAAGTACAGTCGGGGACTGTTAGCAAATACATATCCTAGACGATCTTCCTCCCTTCTGGCGTATTTCAATAGCTGGAGGACGCTATTCAGCCTTTTATCTCGTGAGGACTTGCCTCCGTGCTTCATTTGGCGATACAGCCATTGATTGCCGTTGCTTTCTTCACCAACTTTGGTGGCCTTGGAAACTAAACAGGATGGAATTATGAACAGTTCAAAGAATTTGGATGCTTTTTCCTGAATGTACAGTCGGGGAACTGTTAGCAAATACATATCCTAGACGATCTTCCTCCCTTCTGGCGTATTTCAATAGCTGGAGGACGCTATTCAGCCTTTTATCTCGTGAGGACTTGCCTCCGTGCTTCATTTGGCGATACAGCCATTGATTGCCGTTGCTTTCTTCACCAACTTTGGTGGCCTTGGAAACAAAAACAGGATGGAATTATGAACAGTTCAAAGAAGAGCATTTGGATGCTTTTCCTGAAAGTACAGTCGGGGGACTGTTAGCAAATACATATCCTAGACGATCTTCCTCCCTTCTGGTGTATTTCAATAGCTGGAGGACGCTATTCAGCCTTTTATCTTGCGAGGACTTGCCTCCGGGCTTCATTTGGCGATACAGCTATTGATTGCCGTTGCTTTCTTCACCAACTTTGGTGGCCTTTGAAACAAAACATGATGGAATTATGAACAGTTCAAAGAATTTGGATGCTTTTTCCTGAATGTACAGTCGGGGAACTGTTAGCAAATACATGTCCTAGACGATCTTCCTCTTCTGGCGTATTTCAATAGCTGGAGGACGCTATTCAGCCTTTTATCTTGTGAGGACTTGCCTCCGTGCTCTTTGGCGATACAGCCATTGATTGCCGTTGCTTTCTTCACCAACTTTGGTGTCCTTGGAAACTAGAACAGGATGAACAGTTCAAAGAAGAGCATTTGGATGCTTTTTCCTGAAAGTCGGGAAACTGTTAGCAACTATTTTTTAACCCAAAATGAAAAAAAATCTTCCCTGATTTTGTCCTTTAACAAATAGGGCTCGTTAACCTCCCTTATACGTAACGTAGTTTACACGTAATTCTTTCATCCACCCCCTCCTCTCCTTGTTTCTTGTGGTAAAGTAAAAAGGGGGAGTTGCCCTCACATGGAATATTCAACACGGCAATAAAAGACGTTGGATGCTGTAATGCGAGTATCAACCTTTTAGTTCCGTAAAAAGGGGGTGTGTTTTTATGAAATGTGGGGGTCGGCAATTGCCCGTGATACGGCGAACGTTTTAATAACACGTGTCGTTATTTAAATGTTATAACCTTCATGTTTGAAATAGATTTTTTTCCCTTCCTAATCCTGAAGATACAGAGAGGGTTCATTAAGGGATTGGACGCATCAACATGGGCGACATCGTAGGCCCTTTTACCATAAAATCCGGGGGTAATTGGGGACTCGAAAATAACTTCGGGGAAAAAGGAGGCTCTATCTAAGTGTTAGGCTCACTAAAGTTAAATTTAAGAAGCTCCTGGTATGCACTTTCAGGAAGAAGCAGAATTGGTGATAATGGACATTTTACTTTTGGATGTAACATGTGACTTTGGTAGTAAAGATCGTGTAGATGCTTCTTGGCTCAAGTCCAGATCGGGTTTTCCGGTCGAAACCCCATGACGACGACTAATTTCCCTTTTTCGCGCCTGCAAACACAAAACATGTCCCAGGAGAAGAAGCAACGAAAGACCCCTTTTCTCAGTCCCTCTTTCACAACCCCTTTCACAATAAATCAATTAAACTCCTTAAGTTTTATATTTTAATTTTGTTTCAGAGAGGGGCGAGGATGACGAAACTTTTTAGTCTCAAGTGACCCTAATTTCCACAATGGAAGATTGTTTTTCGGATGTCTCCTCCGGCCTGGGAGACCCTCTGGCCAGACTTTCTGACCTCGGTTCGTGCTCATCATGGTCAGGAAGCCCTCCGAGCTCCCCACCTCCCGAAGAAACGTCGACTGGGAACAACGATATCACCACCTACTTCTAGACCTTCAAAAGTACAAACAGCATTCATCAAAGATTCGTGATCTTCTTAAAGATAAGGTATGTTTTTCATATGATCCTATTATACAGAATCATCGCATGATGTACATCAGAATATATGTTCTTGTCCTACTAAACCAACACATAGCCACAGATGGGTCCTCTGTTATTATTTTAAGCGCTCCTGCCATAACAGTTTTCCTCCCTCTCTCCCTATATTTACGGACCGCATAACATCATTCTTTCTTTTATTCGATATCACTGGCTAGTATTGAGTACATCGTAAAAATCAAGGCTCTTTTATATCACACTTAAAAGCTTCCTTAAAATGCCCTCATAACCTAAACAAACAAAACTTTTTTTTTTTTTTTTTTTATTGGAACACATCTCATTCCCTTATATGATATTGTCGCGTTAGTTCTACACCGGATAGTCATTTTTATCAATTTTGAGTTAAGCATTGTTTTTTATGGTAAATTATCAATTTGAATTAAGCATTGTTTCTGATGGTAAATTTAGTGGAGAATCGAATTCCGTTGGTAGTTAAACCCTATTACCAACAAAAACGCGTAGTTCACGATTTAGCCAACAGGTGATGCATGATTCCTATGACAATTAATCCGTATTTTCCTGAAAACCTTGGAAAAATGACTTGTCCGGTGTTAGAACTAACGCGACTTTCAACTATGCTCTGCTCCTGGTGGGAAAAACTATAACTACTTAATCACGTCCTCTTTCAACGAATGGCGTCTGGATGTAGCCTACACAACCTCCCGCTCTGAATTTAAAAAAAAAATCTTTTAATTAAATTTTTCAAATCACTAGGAGAACTCATTTTTTTTGTATCTACAAATTAAAATCTTTGATCTTTTCAAAACTTAATAAAGGAGCCGAAAATTTAACACGTTGATTTTAATTAAAAGGTCGGCCGAGTGTGTTTCGACTCAATGAGAATCTTAATTAATTAAAAAAGGGCGGAGGTGGAGGTCTAAAGGTAGAATTTCAACGCGTGTTGCCTAAATCTGACGAATGTATTTTTGACCTAATTAAATTTCACAGCAAAAAGGGTGTTCGACGTGTTCCCTTTTTTGGAAAATTCAGATTGAAGACGATTCTGACGCCTTAATCTTTCTATCGCCTCAGAAATTTCCTTTTAAGCGCGATCTCAAAATCGAGTTTGGCTAGAAGTAGGGTAATTAGCGTAATTAACTAGGTGCCTTTAATCTTTCCATTAGTCAAGTTATTAGTGAAAAGTTGAGAAACCCTTTGAGCCATGGACAAAACCTCAAAAGAGGTCTTGAGACAATTAAACCGGATCGATGTTGCTTCATTAAGTAGCACTAATACGTTTATTCCTCTAAATTGGTTTTCTTTAAAGGCTTGAGAAGGAAACTCTTTTCCTCTCAATGTAAATTAATTGATACATGGGAAAGTTTTAGCTGTTAAACTCGTGGGGGGTTCAATTTCGAAGAGTGGATTGTGAAATAAGGAAAGGGACGAGGACTAGTGTTACTAATCTTTGTCATATTTCAACTGCTTTAGTCTGTCTCGGAGGAATATATGAGGGAATTTATCATTTTACCCTGGATTCACTATATTAGAGTCATTTCGGCTTAAACTTGTTAATCATCCGGCGTAGCTTAAATAATTCTTGATCAATAGTCGTGTTGAAAAGGGGGAAACTAGCAGTTGTAAATCAAAATGGAACAATTATCACTGTTGAATAAGAATGAGGTGATACTATCTTGTTTTTATGGGATTCGCCTAAGGCAGGGTGAAATATTTCATTTTCATCTCGTTGAAAATAGAGGGTGTCGGACTAATGAAACAGAGACCTGAGTCAACAAGCAATAACAATATTAGCCTACCACTTTTCGGCCCTTGGTTAAATATTCCAAGCAAAAATAAACAAAATGTGAGGTTTAAATTCGATTTAAACATAATTGAATTTTCCAGTTGGTATTCCTTGAGATGCCAAAAAACTCCCCCTTGTACATAACTGCTGCAGTTTGTCAAGGTGTCACAGGTGGCGCAGTTGTGAGGGTGCACACGGATTATGGTGATTAAGATTACTATGAGTATTAGTTTATTCTAATGTGGAAGGGGTCTCCTGGAATGTGGGGTGATTACGAGGGGACGCAAAAACTACAGATTTAGAACCACCTTGTTATAAAATTTGAGAATCTCCTTCCGCGTCGCTAATTGGTACGCCTGTAGACTAAATGAAAACGTCTTATATTTTACCTTTAGAGATGGAAATAATGGGAGGATTGCGGTCTGGGAAAGGGAGTCTCGGTTAACGGTGACATTAGCGAGACGTGAATGGGGTAGTAGAAAGCGTCTTCGCCGTAAATTCATTAGTGCAAATTACTAGATGCATATGCTCTATCAGCATATATAACAGGGAAATCTCTCCGTATGTTGCACATTCCCCTCCGGGGGTCTACGTGATTAATGTCAAACATCAACGTAATATGTGCATATCTAAATATTATATCAGAGACGATCAATAGCTCAAACGCAAAAAAAAGTCATTTTTTTCTCTCTCTCTTTCGAATTATTGCTCCGTTGAGGATTATTGGATGTGATTGGAATACGGCCCCCAATAAAGAACGAGAAACCTATTTGGTTCACAATTAGCTAGATTGTCCGGTCGTAATTCAGGTTCCTGTCGATTACAGGAAATTGACAGAGTGGGCTTTATAAACGGGGGAGGCCTGTCAAGAGATCCGTCGGACGGCCAATCAATTGACAGGAGAGGTTTTACGCTTGTTCGCAATTTAATCAAAAACCCCTTCTTTTCAATATATTCAGGAATGGCACTCCTGGGGTTTTTTTTCTCTCTCTCCGCTCCGAATCCTCGTAATCACGTGATACACGAGACCCTCCCTCAGACGCCTTCTTGTCAATATTGCAGGAGAGTTCCATTAGCATGGGTCATTTCGTGGTAATTTTACCCAGGGGAGAAACTCTCGATCACTTTAGGACCTAGTTCTGATCATTTATTCACAGGAATCTCGAGGTTCCGTTTATTCTATTCCTCCATTGGTTAGCTACTTAGTGCACCGATGATGTCACCTGATTTTAGTCTGTATCTCGTCTCCCTTTCGACCCCGCGACTTTCTATCGAAACATCGGCAACGACTCTTCTTCGTCTGAAGTCTCTAGACCAAGCGATCTAAGCTAAAGTTTGGCTCAGACCGTTAGGCGCTTTAGCCTGTAGATGGTCGAATGAACTTGCCCAATATAAGCAAAAGTCGGAGGTGCTGGTAAAATTGACTGACAGCCCACATCCCTTGATCTGAGGCTGGTGATGAATCAACCTCTTGATTGATAGTTTTTATTGGTTTCCTCTAATTACAAGTCTCCAAGTTTAGTCAACACAGCATCAATCTCCTTCAGTGTCATCATTATGAAATATTGCCTTGTGGTTAAATATTTGAAGAGCGAAATTACAAAACTGAAATTGAAAAGGGAGCAAATAAAGTTTTTATTTTTATACGTTCAGAGACAAGAAAAGGAGTTTGTTTTGTGAAAAAGGTATTTCTCTCATATTTTCTCTCTTCGGTGTATAAAAATGATGGGGTTCGAGATGTCAAGTTTTCCTCCAGGAACACCGCAACGATGAAATATTGATGCGTTTTGTTTCTTGGAGTTATGCGACACCGATCGAAAGGTGCCTTTTTTTTTCTTTTATAAAATATGAAAATCCTCCCTCATGGACTCCCGAGATAAAGAAGGGAGATGAACTACGAGGAGATAAGTGATACTCCACCCCTCACTTATATAGATGTGCAATCGGGGAAATGTAGCGGAGCCCTTTTGGCCCCAGGTCCTATCTATCATGCCTCTATTAGCCGGTTTACTCCCACATCCCCCAAACAGACAAAGCCCACCCCCGAAAAATACGCTTGCCCACAAACCAACCACACATCGTTCATCCATATTAATATTTCATACTAAGTAACATCATTTATCTTTGTTTGAGCAGCGATACTTTATTTTAAGCAGTATGTTTGGCAAAAGTAAAAACCGAAATCAAAAGGACCACTTAGGATGTTCTACGCACAGCGCTTTGATGTACATCCTTTGAAAAGTAGGTCTTTTTTTCGGCGTACCATATTGTTTGGGCACTCCCTCATATTTCAAAGGAATTGCTAAGCATTTTGACGTCATTTTCGAGGATGATAGTTGTTCTCTGATTTTTGCCTAAACCCTCATTGGCTGGGTTATTCCTGCTCAGGTTATCTTCGCAATAACAGAGGAACTTCTCCGCTGTTTCCTCTTCCTCCAAGCAGACTCGGCTAGTGATGTCCGCTGTCACTCCTATCCTTCGAAGGTGCGTCTACCATGTCCGTCAACCCACCATTATGCGGACTTTGGTTTTGCCTGAGTAGTTCTGCTGTCATTGATGACTCTTCTTTTATCTCGGGCTTGATGCCATCATTTTAAGCTCCCCCTCTTCACACAAATGTAGCTTTTTTCTGCCCATAAAGTTACTAAAAAACACATTTCCCCAACGTTAATCTAGTTTCGTGTTTATCGGCGTTATTCTAAATGAGGCTATTTTTAAAATGAAATTATCATGGTGTGAATAATGTGGTTTTGTAATATGGAAATATTTAGTAGCACTCCCAATGCAGTATTTTACATAAAAAACACGCGATATACAAACTTCATTAATTTTATCCCCTTTTAGTCCCGTTTCAAATGGAAGGAATTTAATTACAGAAAGAGTTGATTGGATATAAGGCTTTGGAATTTTAAAAAATACCTGCGTTGAAAAAATTATTTAAAAAACGACAACTATTTTAAAAAAGGTTATAACTCACTGGGGTAAAAGAGCGTTAAATCTCTCCCCATGGGCAATTGACTCCGTCCGATGCCAGGAAAACTCGAATAAACCAGGAGCTCAAGTAATTAGACAATACCGGGCTTAAAAAATAGTCCAAAAAAGACATTTTTGAAAAAATTTAGATTTTTCAGCTTTCCGTAATTGCTTTTCAAAAGGTCATGACGCGGATATGAGGCCATTATCACCGCTACAAACAGCCTCCGGGATTTACATTTTTATTGGAATTTTTTTTATCTTCGGCGTTAGATATGAGGCAAACAAGCTTTGTCATAATTGGATCCTAAATTTCTCAATTTATTCAAAATTACCTGAATAATTCAATATTTAAGTCATCGCCGGATCCGAGTTGAGATTTTAATTGTGGCAATTCATTATGTTAATTTATTTCAGTCACACTTTTACCCCTCTTTTGTCGGCCTTTTGGTATTCGCGTACCTTTTTGTTATTCAGCCTGGAGTCTTAGTTTATTCTTCCTTTTTTTTCCGTTAGCGCGATATCTTTATTAGAAGAGACACCTTAAAGTTTGCTTTTCATAAATAATCCTGTAACGATTTAACCCTCTCAATACGCAAACACCCTTCCCAACTGCTAAGGTCAACAAAAGGGTGTTTGCTTATTCTAAGATTTGTGTCCCTCGTGTATCAGGCAATTTATTGTATTTGTATTTATTTCAAGACCTTTTTTTATGTACCAATTTGCTATTATCCTTATAAAAAGGGCTTCTGTCAATATTATAGGTTTGTGGACTCAATATTTGTTTTTTATGGTTTTTACAATTTAGGGGGACCTCAAAATTCTTTTCCAGACCCCGTAGTCTAGTCGTTCGGTCTAATCGAATATTCATCTTTACCGATCTCAACTTTGTCTGTGGTGCCGGCCGGCGTCCGGCCGTAGCATTTTTTTTTCCGGAATACTTTACGGCCACAGTTTTCATCCGATTTTCACCTAATTTTCACATAAATTACTTTAGCCGGTGAAGAAGAATGTAACGAGGGCGATTTTTGAATTTCGAAAAAATGGCGGAGATATGACTGTTTCAAATTTTAAAAATTCGCTGCGGCCGAACCGTTTATCCGATTTTCACCAATTACTACTTATATTTTTAAGAATTTTTGGTGTAAAAAAATCGCCACTTTTAATTATTATTTTTTTTAGTAGGGAGAAATTTCATACTTCTACCCATTACGAGATGCACATCCCTAGGCCAAAGAGCCTATTTCTACATTGACACTTCCAAAATTTTCAAAAAAAGAACTTAGAAAATTTTTCAAAAAAAAAAACTTAGAATTTTTCAAAAAACTTATAAAAGTTTTCGAAACGAAAAAAAAGTCGAAAAATTTTTCAAAATTTTTCCCTCTTCTTATTCTTTTCCTCCTTTATACTTCCCCCTCCATTATACTTTCCCTCCCTTCGTTATACTTTCGTTCCCTTATACTTCCCCTCCGTTATACTTCCCCCTCTGTTATACTTCCCCTCCCATATACGTCCCCCTCCTATATTGTTACTTCTCTTTAAGGAAGTTTTCGTTGGAAGCTCTTCAAACAAGTACTTTCATGTTGAGTGATTTGGATGTTAGATTTGGTGACTCCACCTTTTTTGCTTTCCTGGAATTCACAGTCCCTTTAAGTTCGCGCATATCGAATTTTTAGACCAAAAAAAAAGTTTTAAGGTTCAAAAAAGTAGGACATCAAACTCCTCGAACCGTGGAGCCTGTGATAACATTCTCGTTCTGATCGATAATGTTATTAGAGACCGTCGGACCGGAATTTCAGTTAATTACTCTCCACGGTGCATGTTATTTCAAATTACGCCTGGCCCTTCCACTAAAGCGTACCATAGAACTTTAATCCGAATATTATATCCCTTCCCGATATTACTCCGTAAAATCCGTCGTTTCAAAAGGGTGAAAGGCGTGTTTTCCGCATTTCGTCGGCCCTCTAGATGCCTGACCCGCAACATCGCCCTATTGTGCGGGTCCCCTTTCCCACAAAACCATAGAAAATCCCTTTCCCTTTCAATTTAATGAGTTATAAATCTTTCACTCCCCCTCTTTCGTGTTCCGAATCTTTTTTTCTTCTAGAAAGTATCAAAATTTAAAATAAACAATATCAAAAGCCATTCTCTTTAATATTCATCAAGTTTTTGTTTTATTTATAACTTGTTTCAACCTCTTAATATTGTTTTTTAAATAAATTACAGGCGGAAAAAAACTTGAAACAAAAGAGGGACCGTATAATTAAACCAATAAACACATCAGGACGAAATAAGCGAGCAAGGGTGTTCTTTAATCAACGAAATGTCGTAAACAAGTTGGTAACAACCCTCACGGTTTCCAAACAGACTGATTTACCTTCAGGAAAAAAAAGTTAAACAAAGAAAATTTTTAAAGTATCTAATTAAAAAATGATCTTTAAAACTCGATTAAAGGGAAAAGCCCTTATTCGTAGACGTCACGAGTTTAAATCCGGGTTGTCTAATAGACTAGACTCTAGTCCAATGGTAAAGCCAGGCTCTCAACTACTAGCCATTTACCAGGAAGATAAAGCGAACTGAGAACTAACAACTTTAATCCTAGAAAGTTATCTATTTGTTTAAAAATTTCGCCTTCAAAAAAAAATTTCTTTTTCAAGAAGTGGAAATAAAGCATTCATGTATTCGTCTGGTAAAAGGTTGCCCTCTCGGTTATATTCTTTCCCTCGTAGAGGCCTCGATTTCCATCTCGCTGTTTATACGTCATATCATTACACCTCAAGTGTGCATATTGCATAGAAAAACAATATACGTCATCTAATTTTATTATTCCGTTTGAGATAACCTCCGTGTAATGTGAGAAGAGGCAAAGACACCGTTTCTGAATCCCTAAACAGTTTCTAAAATCGAATCCCTTTCACCCCCCGACGAGCCGGGAAGTTGCCCCGTTTCGAGTTCCAAACTATGCCCAGGTAAACACTACAAACAGTAATTAACGCTTTAACCAATTAAGTCAACTCGCTTAATTGAAAACGCCATGTAGAGTACGTTTTAGCGTTTTCATCGGAAAACTGTTCAATTTTCGTAATTTTAATATAACCAAAATCGATGAGCGTACAATTCTCTGAGCTTTGAGGAATTGTGTATAACCTCGTTTCCACGACATATTGATTTACTAATCGGTATAAACTAAATATCGACAATCTAAATGTTTTAATTAAAACGTCAAAGGTGATGTTTATTTAAATTACTCAGCAGTGTAGCAATAACCCAAAATAGTTAAACAGTTTTTAGGTCAAAATGCCTTACAAAAAGCACAGAAAGTAATTTAAATTTAATTTAATTTACCAGTGGTTGTTACCCACCAAAAATTTCCCTTTGATGTATCAGAAAGTAATTTGTAATCAGTTTTCTTGGCAAAAGCGACAAGGAAAACCCCTAAATTGAATATGTTAAGAGTATTTCCGTCCCAAAATAAAAGAATATTCCAGAAAATAAATTAAAAAGAGAGTCCTCTAAAAATCTTTTAAAATGCCTGGTCAAAGCCTGTTTTTTTTGGAGGGGGAGGAGAGAAAACACCATTTTTTTGTATGCAAAAAAAAACTCGTTTTTGTCTATGCGTATAAAACTTGTATTTTAGTAGGGTGAAATTTCATACTTCCACCCCATACGAGAGGGACCTCTCTTGGGCAAAAATCCCATTATTTCTACCTTGATACTTGAAAAAAGTACTTGGAAAATTTTTCGGAAAAAAAAGCACAAATATAAAAAGAAAACGGAAAATTTAAAAAAAAAATGACCCTGCGGTAGCAGGGACTAAAAGGTAGATTTCTTTTCATGATTAAAATTAAAATGTATAAACACAAAATATATAATTATGTTATAAAAATGATGATATAAGAAAATTGCGCCACTGAGCCCCTAGAAAAACATCTGATAATTTTATTAATAAAATATTTAATAATTTCCCGGTATAAATTCAGATTTTTTTTAAAGTTTAGCTAGTTCAATATTTTGCGCCTGGCTCGTCCAAACCTGCTTTAATTAATTTTTTACACGCCCTCGCAGAGGTCTTAAAGTTTTTTTTTGCAAAAGGACTAGGATTTCAATAGAAAATGCCAATTTTGTCTTTTAAGCCCTAAGTAAAGTAGGTGAATCGCTGGTCCGATTTCAGCCATTAACGAACTCGTCCGAGCTATTGAGATAAAAGCTCTAAATACCGGATATCGTCACCCTCACATTAAAATTGCTCCAGTTATCGTGCTATATATATACATATATATAAACTTTTCAACTGAGGATGGTTTTGGGGTCCAGGAGGTATGAAACGAAAAACGTATAGAAAATTTTTTGAATCTGCGACTACTTGGTACATTACAATAGGTAGATTTTTGAAGAAAAGAAATCTACCTAAAACTCGGAAATTAAAAAAAGTTGGACAATTTTTCGAAAAAAAAAAAAAAAAAAAATTAGAAAATTTTTGTTAAAAAACTTCCCCCTCCGTTATACTTCACCTCCTATATTTTTGCTTCTCTTTAAGGAAGTTTTTGTTAGACGCTTTTCAAACTACTACTTTCTTTTACGTTTGTCTTTGCGTTTGAACCTTAGAGATCCCCCCCCCCCCCCCATGTTTTGGCCAAGAAATCTCATTTTACCAGATTTTTACTATTCTTAAGATTTTTTGAGGGATTAACTCTCTTTACGAGTATACTTGGTTTTCTAGAATATCCTTTTATTTTGTAAATCCCCTCCCTTATACTTCCCCTCCGTTATACTTCCCTCCTTTATACTTACCTCTCCCTTATACATCCCCTCCTTTATACTTATCCCTCCCTTATACATCCCCTCCCTTATATGTACTTCCCCCTCCTTTATTTTTGCTTCTCTTTAAGGAAGTTTTCGTTAGACGCTCTTCAACCTAGTACTTTTTTTTTACGTTTGTCTTTGCGTTTGAACCTTAGAGATTTTCTCCCATTTTTTGGCCAAAATCCCCCATTTACCAGATGTTTTACCATTTTTTAAGATCTTTATACTTGGTTTTCTAGGATATCCTTTTATTTTGGGACGTTAATCCCCTTCAATATTCAATTATGGGCGTTTTCCTTGGTGTTTTGTGTAAAAAAAAAATGTTTCTTCCAATGACCTTTTTTTGGACTTAATGATTTTATGGAATATGAATTCGTGTTTTACGGAGGTCTATTTAGAGGGTTTAGTTTGAAACGGGCAAACTATTAGTCGGTGTGGGACCCGAGGGATCTGAAGGGACTATCCAGTATGCAATTAGCTACCTCTCTACGGAACCTAATTTCAGAGGACTAAGGTTTGATCCCATGGCTATCTCTTCCACCTACATAGCAATGACATCGAAGCGCACAAAAAGCACCCTTCTGATCCATTAACAGCGGCTCTTTCTTCATCGTAATTATGAAAGGGTTTTTTTTTCGGTGCTCTCGAAATCAATAAAGCTAATTTCTTTTCTCGTGAGGGGTTGAAGTGTAAACTTTGTGTTGTCTTATCGTCAGGATTGGGGCTGACAGTGAGTGAAGACTAAAGGGACGAAAAGAAAAGGGGCGTTTTTTTCGAAAGTTGAACGTTCTATCAAAGGAATGGCCCTTGTCGTTGTTGCATATGTGATTGTAGACGATTCATCCTGAGCTTTTTAACCGAAATCGAGTCGTTTATATACTTTTTCTACCCCCCTGAAAGAACCTTTAGCTTCTTGCTGAGGAAAATTTTCTTTTAATTTTTTTTTCTTTATAAAAGAAAGGGAAGGAAATCCGAAGGCGACCCCACTCAACGAAGCCCAATCTCAAGGACAAATATTTGTCCAGTGTTTCAGAGTCGGTAATGGCATTGGGGGCTTAACTCCTTTCCATTTATGGCAGGTTCCAGCCATTATCGCGACCCTTTCATTTCCCCTTCTATGGGCGGTTAGCCGGTACATATCCCGTGTAATTTTACCCCAATTTCGATAAAGCAAAAAAGAAACTTTTTGATACCGAGGAGTTAATATCGGTCAAGTTCATAATGCGACGTTATTGAAACCGTAAATAATAGTATCTTAGAAGGGGAGAAAACTGCAGTAGTTTCGGATCTCATGGTGCAAAACACCTGCGTTTAAGCGGGTGTGTGGTTTCGTGAATTCCCTGCGGTCTAAGCTAATTAGGTGGGTTGGGAGACTCCCTGCAGCTTTCCTATTTCTCCGCTTCATGCTTTACGGACCCTTCAACGATCGATCCGATAAAATGCAAAATAAAATCTCCCGGTCATTTACGCCCGAAATTCATAACCTCATAAAAGAGGGTTCATATATGTTTATTAAAAGGCATTTCTCACATTCTTAAGGCCCATTTTCTCTCCCCTCGAAAAAAAAATTTCAATGCTTTTCTCCATTTTTAGATTGGTGATCTAATGAGTGTTTTTCTCCGGATTAAGAAATAAGGAATACGGAAAATGGTAAACATATTAGCTTGTTCCAACCGCAGTTTGAAACTGATTTGAAACTCCTGGAGCATGCGCAGAAGGATCTGCACGTCAAATTGACGTCAGATGACTTCAGATTTGGCGGGAAAACGATTTGAACGACGTCAAATATGACGGAACTAAGCTATTGTCTTCAAAGTTGCATTGATTTAAGAACCTTCTAAATTTTGACCACCAAGGCCTGAAATGTGGCGCTATCTATTGACAGAACTCTTTTAAAAGGTCATTGTGTGTCCGGATAAGGAAGCCCTTTAAATCGAATTTTCCCGTTTTTTTCACGGTTCTTTGCTCTCCTATTATGCGTTTTTGCAGTTTTTAAAGCTGATTTTACTTCTTATACTGTGGGTATTTGAGACGCTTCCACGGTTTTCATAAGGAGGATTTATTTTCTTTATATGTCGCGATTTTTGAGTTAAATAAGGGGGAAAAAAAAAGTGATCTTGCGGTTTAAAAATAAAAAAAGTGTTACTGAATCAGCTTTTTCCATTATAAGTTCTTTGGCGTCCTATAAAACAAAGACAGATTGCTCGGCGAGGTTCCACCAGAAGAGAAGCCGCCTTTATTTTCTTTTCGCTTCAGACCATTAATCTTAGTAATGTAAACTGATAACTGATCAATATTGAAGTATCGGCGAACGGGAGGGACTTAAAAGGTTTTTAAACTTCGAAATTTGCAATTAAACTTATTTGAGAAAAAAAAAAGTCTGAATGGCAACACTGGGGATCCTCAACCATCTGTGGGAATCAAATGAATTTTGTTCCCAGATATGAAGGCACCATGCCCCTTTGACCTACAAACTTTATGGAAGACTTATTCACGTATGCAGGAAGTAAGCTTAGAAATTCTCGCTTATCAAGTTAAATTTTAAGTTGTGAGGTGAAGGTTGAAAGTACGTTGAAGCCACTTCGTAGGATATATTATATCAATTAGATACACCTATGGCGAATGTGTGTGTTTTAAACAAACCCCCTTAAAACTTTTCCACCCCTAAACTTCCTTCAAGTTAAACTACTCTTAACAGACTATAAGACCATCAAGCGCGCCTTGGGGTTGATAGTCACATTTATCAGTATGAAAGTCTTCCCTTCATAAAAGATCTTTTAAACTAAATTTTTCTGTTTCAGGTACGGCTTTCTAAAATTCGTAAGTAACAGTTTTGATTGGTGGATATTTTTATTGTGATATTAAAAAATGTGGGAGTATGTTCTGGGTGTTATGAACTTGAAGACATGGCTGGTAATGTCGGTGTCCAGAGATGGAGTGCAACACTGGAATTAATGTTTATGACCTTACTTTTGCTTCATAAATTTTTCCACACGTCCTTTATACGCTCTTTATTCTCTCTTTTTTAAATTTTTCTTTTTAATTTTACCCCTTTTATTCGAAAAAGTAGACAATTTAATGGCCTGCGGAAATGAAGGTTGTTTAGAACCGAGGGAGATGAAAAGTTCAAACAATAGTTTATCTGTTAGGGGAAAAGAGAAATCCTGCCAAGGAAAACATTTTTTATAGAAGGGAGAAATCTGAGATGTTCACCTCGGTCAAGACGGGTTTACCTCCGCCAAAAAAATATTTAAAAAAAAAAAAAAAAAAAAAAAAAAAAAAAAAAAAAAAAAAAAAAAAAAAAAAAAAAAAAAAAAAAAAAAAAAAAAAAAGAAGTAGATATAACCAATGAGCAAGAGGCTTACTCTTCCTATTGGTTAATCTACTTCTTTTTGATACTTGTTGGCCTTCAGACCGTCGCAAGGGGGAGGGGGGTTGGACCCAGGCGGGGGCTTTCGCCATAATGCCGTGGCGCCCTTTTTCGGGACCAACTACCAGAGGAGTGGCCTAACTAAATTATCCACAGATTTTGTAGAAGGATATTTAATTGGAATTTAACTTCCAACCAAAAATCCCTATACCCAATCTGGGATCGAACCCCGGTCTTCCGTGGTGGGAGTTCAAGACTGAACCCACCAGCCACGGAGCCGGTTCCAAAAAAATATTTTGGAATACGTTAAATAAATTGTACTTCCCCTCCTAGAAACTTTCTCCTCCTTTATACTTCCCCCTCCTAATTATACCTTCTCTCTAAGGAAGTTCCCGTCGGGTTCAGCTTCAGACAGTGGTTTTCAATTCTCCGTTTTATTCGAAAAAAGAAGAAAAGTTAACGGCCTGCGAAAATGAAGGTCGTAAAAGCTGTCGTGGAGGAATTTAGCCGGGATGAGGAGTGCAAACAATAGTTTTCATCAGTCGATTTTACGGCTACCTTTTATTACCTTTTTTTTCCAGGGCGGATGATATTGCCTCACGAGGTATAATGCTTTTCTACCTCCCCGCTCGATTTATCGGTTTACAGTAAAGTTTTACGTCCACTTAGTTTTATTGAACCGCCCTGAAAACCGGGGGACTGAAGTGGAGGTTTAATTTCGGGGACGAGAGACAAAATCCTAAAGGAGAGAAGGGCTTAAAAGACACTCAGAGGTGATTTGGGAAGCTTTTACGTCAACTAAGTTTTATCTGTTTGTTCTATCCCGAAAAAAAACTTTTTTATAAAATCCAAATTCGACGCTTTCTGGTCACCGAGTTTTGACCGCAAGGGACTTTCTTGGAAAAGCGCTTCGGATAAAATTAGAGTGAAACAAATTGAAAGAGGTCCCTCGGTCCCCAAGCCTTTATGTGAAAGCATTATTCAAACGGGCGTTTTGTTCAGACGGGTTGCACTTATTAAAACAAATGCACTTTCCCGTTTTCAGGGGGGGGAAGAAGCTACTTTAAGGGATTGGTTTGTGAACCTGAAGGCCATATTTCAAATGGGACCCTCCTAGGCGAATAGGTAACCCTCAGATGTCAGACAGGAAGTTTAACCGATTGTTATGTTCTTCAGGTGCTTTCCTGCCCAGGACGTGATATCTTGATCGCACTTTAATTCACTTTCTTTCCTTCTATTGCATACCAATTATCTTCTGGAGTCTGGAGTTGCCCCTGAATGTTCTTCGTAACCAAAAACGACAGCAGAAGGGACCGTTCAGCGACGTCCGCGTTCTGTCCGCTTCTCTCATAAAGGAGAGCGATGGCCAAAAATCTGGTCGAAAGTCGATTTATCAAGAAACCGAGAAAAATTGTCCCAAAATACAACTCCCGGCTGAAAATTCTACGTTGTAACCTTTTGCTGCAGCAATGATGAAGCATTTCTCAAGCCAGAGGCTCCTTTTTTTTCCTTCCCTCGGGATAAATTTAAATTAAGAGAGCAGGAAGTTTTAGGAACACCTGCTAGTTTTAAACGCAACCCTTTCCGCTTTGCCTCCACATTTCACCCTTCGTAGCGCCCGAGATAAATTACAAGTGTTGAGAGGAAATAAAGGTGGATTATAACAACGCTTTTGTCAAGTGTCCAAAAAGAGTAAGAACGGCTGGAAAAAAAATTAACCTGAGCAATTAGGTCATGATTTTTTTAAAAAAAGTTTTAAATAATAGACTATCAGATAAAACGTGTTAAACTTCCTATCTTTAATTTATTTGTGGTAATTAATCTTAAGGTACCACGGGAGTATAAGGGATGATGGGGGATAATGGGGTTACTGTGTAGACCGTAGAGGCTAATGTGTGCCTAAAGAGTGGCCCACGGGATGTCCTACCCAACTCATATTTCTTGGACTTTTCAAAAGAGAGGTTCCCTTTTTTTGATTAATTACCGCCGCCGCCCCCTTTTGTACTTTCCGACGTTCTCTCCATTATCTAACGTTAATTAATCAACTCCGGGGGCGAGAGAAAAAAAAAACTTTGAAAACGAATTCGAGATTTTCTTTTTGTTCAACATCTCTTTTTAAGTCTTCCGATGTTCAATAATCAAGTCTTTGACCAGTTTTCTTGGAGGGTTTGATTGAAGGTGATGGATCTACTTGGCCCTCCAATAACATTTCCCTTCCCCCTTGAATCCCTTATTAAGACGAATGTAATCTTGTAAGCGAACCAGCAGGAAATTGGTTTTTACATTTATAAAGATTTATACCTTTATTCCATCATTAGTTTGGATTTTAAGCTTTTGCAAAAATTAGGATGGAGTCCATAGTAGGTTCTATTTTTTGTCTCAATGTTCTTCAAGTGGCGGCTCTGCCCTCTCGGCGCTTACTAATAGGTATCAAAATCTAGAATATTATTAACATTTTCGGTGTATCCTTGTTTCTGCCCTCTTTACTTGGCACTACATGCATTGTACGGTTGAGCCGCTCACTGAATATCAAGTAACAGATCGATTCCTACAATCTTTTTTATTATCCGAGACCCTTCAAGAATTTTAATTTCAATATTAAAATACGACTTTTGTCCCAAAAATCGTAAAATATTATTCACATATTCCGAAAAGTATTTCCCGTGTTCGCTGAATTAGATTAGTAGGTTCGATTTTATGTTGACTGGATGCATCAGATACATCTTTTGTGAAAAGGGAAACCGATGGGTTTAAATAATTCAAGAGGATCCATTAATCATTTTCATGAATATAAGCTCAATTCAGGTTGATCTTATCCTTATAAAATATGATGCTTTACTCCTTTACAAAATATGATTTACTATTTCCTTTTGACTTTTTTTTTTAGGGAAGAAACGGATCGCAATTAATTGCGTATAAATCCACTTCAATGTTAATGAGCCATTGGATGTCCCGGGGTTTCACAGGACATTTAACCCGTTCTGTCCCGTCCAATGACAACCGGGGTCTTCCAAACTCTCGGCCATTTAATTTAAACTTTGTTTCATTAACGCCCTAATCGTTGAGCCTCTAAGAAAGTAACAAGTTTAATTACTTAAAGCTCCACTTAATAGTTCAAATCACCCCCCATTATTTTAATAATTCAGATACTTCCTTGAAGTCCTAGATGGACAATTTGGCCCAAACTAGTGAAACTCAAGGTGCAGGTTACTGCCCTTACTGGTGCTCTGTAGATGTCGCTATCGTTGCCATGTTGGTGGAGGTGTCTCGGTGACTGATGTGATCAAATGCAGTGGTTAGCGTGGGAGCGCATAGACCGCAGCCAAGCTGTGAATGTGTGCATCGTCTGAACCGGCCAATCAGGTGACATTGATGCCGACATCCCGGGAGTCAGCGTTGCACTCATCTCAGCTTGGTATCCTGCGCTATTTTGTATTGATTATATCGACTAGACATCGAGGCACCGTCCAACACAAAGTCCTGTATTTGAAATTAGTTCCAATAAAGTATAAAATTTATCGTATGTGGGGTCGAGGATTGGGATGTAAAGAGTCATCCGTCCGTGAGGGATCGATCACTTTCAATAGCCGCAACAAGGCAATCGCCGATGCGTGGATACCGAAAAATTACGTTTCGGGACAAAAGCCAAAATGTCGATAAAAGTAGAACTAGTTAAAAGTATCGATTCGTTCATAAAATAGGAGTGTGTAAGCCTGAAAGAAGGGATTTTTCAAGTAACGAGAAGACTCATTAAGCTGTCTGTATCCTGAAGAATCGAGGATTTGAACGTACTTGTGGATTCCGTCCGAGTACGATTCGGATTATCGTCCGCCTGCTTTTCATTACCGCCCATAATTCGGAGGGTTCGAACAGAAAAGAATACATTTGAAGTGGTGAAAAAGTCGACTTAAGCCCGTTTTATACATGATGCCTTTCCCTTTCTCGCTCTCTTCATACGGGAGGCAGGAAATGCGATTCTCATACTTTCCTTTTATACTTTAATAGATTCCCGGACCCTTTTCCGGCCGCCCAAATTGAAAACTCAGTCCCCTTTTCTAATACGACTTGACCACTGCCTATTTCTTCCAAAAAGTTGGTAAAATTGCCTTTTTAATTTGTTATCACTGACTCCACCAATGGTGAACGGCGAAAGATTTTGGAACTTATTTAGACTAGCTGGATGCATTAGATTGTAGAATACAAATGCTAAAAACTGGGGGAGAGTAGAGCACGGTAGATGGTAGGGCAGTAGCTCCGCACCACCTTCCCGCATGCTTGATTAAATCAACGAGCATTCGCACGAAAATTTGAGGGTGCAATAATCAGAAGTTCCGTTGATGTTATGATAAATTCCTACATATTTTGGACCCTCATTTCACCTGTGTCTCTGACCTCAATTTTTGTTGTTTTTAGACCTAAAATTGGCATTTTTCCTACCGTGTACACCTGCATCCGAAAGTTCGTTGTACAGTAAATTGTGAAATGCACAGCGGGGAAAAAAAATTTAACCTTTCGTGGTATTTTAAAGGTATAAAAGGTGAAATTAATAAACAGGAATTTAATAAAAGCCCCTTTGTTGTTCATGACGTAGGTACAAAGTAAAAGCGTATTTCACGTATTTTGTCGGCCGTTTTGACACAGGAATTAGTCCCGGAATTCAAAGATTAATTGAGGATTAATAATTCAGGAGCAGTGAAGGATCACAAAGAGAACTTATTCGATTAAAACCCGACGCTAGACAATGGGGAGCCCGCTGTAACGAAAAGGTCTCTCGGCCCGCTTTTGTTTTAAAACAATATCCCTTCATTTTATGAGTAAAATATTCTGGGCGGAAATCAGAGGACATTTTTCTCTCTCTTCTCTCTCGTAAATATATAAATGTGGAGACGCTATCCCGCGGAGTTACTTAAGCCCGGAGGCGGCAATATGTGTAATGGAGGCAGGGACAGTAGCTGAGTAAGCCTTTCCCCCTTTTATGGTCTATGTAGTAAACAGGGACTAGAAAACCCGGACCTAATGATGTATTTACACTCTGCCACTCTCAAGGGCCACCACACATCTTACTTAAGCCGATTGAGGTCCGCCCACTTTCTTCCAAGACAAATTACTCGCTTCCTCGTTTACTTTTATGCTTTCTTTAATTTATAACTAAAACAGGGCGACCCTGTGGTTTTATAAGGGTCAGATTTAGCTCGATAACTCGTTAGAATGGATATTTTTTGTCCTGAAAATCAAGGGACACAAATAGGGCACATCTCGTCCAATCTTCCTGCTCGCTTCATCTTCTCACTTGTGCAAACTTCTAACTCGTCCAATCTTTGTGCTCTTCCTGTCTTCTTCCTCGGCGTTGCTGGTCCATTGCTCGCCCAATCTTTCTGCTTGACTATCTTCCTACTCGTGCAACTTCCTACACGTCCGACCAGTGCTTGTCCAATCTTCCTGCTCGCTTCATCTTCTCACTTTTGCAAACTTCTAACTCGTCCAATCTTTCTGATCTTCCTATCTTCTTCCTAGCATGGCGTTCCTCGTCCATTGCTCGCCCAATCTTCCTGCTTGCCTAACTTCCTACTCGTGCAACTTCCTACACGTCCGACCAGTGCTTGACCAATCTTTCTGCTCGCTTCATCTTCTTACTTGTGCAAACTTCTAACTCGTCCAATCTTTCTGTTCTTCCTGTCTTCTTCCTCGCCATTGCTCGACCAATCTTTCTGCTTGCCTAACTTCCTACTCGTGCAACTTCCTACACGTCCGACCGTGCTTGTCCAATTTTCCTGCTCGCTTCATCTTCTCACTTATGCAAACTTCTAACTCGTCCAATCTTTCTGCTCTTCCGGTCTTCTTCCTCGGCGTTGCTCGTCCATTGCTCGCCCAATCTTTCTGATTGCCTAACTTCCTACACGTCCGACCAGTGCTTGTCCAATCTTCCTGCTCGCTTCATCTTCTCACTTGTGCAAACTTCCTACTCGTTCAATCTTTCTGCTCTTCCTCTCTTCTTCCTCGGCGTTGCTCGTCCATTGCTCGCCCAATCATTCTGCTTGCCTAACTTCCTACTCGTGCAACTTCCTACACGTCCGTCAGTGCTTGTCCAGTCTTTCTGCTCATCCTATATTCTTCCTAGCATGGCGCTACCGAGAGGATACTGGAGATGTTTTCTTATTCAATCATTCCACCGCTTGAGGGCATCATTGTGCAGGGAACTGGAAAATCCTTAGGGCAGGCTAAAACCTTGGACTTCTAAGCCTCCATAATTAGCGTCCCTTTTGTGGTAATGACAATAAATGTGCCAAGTTTCAACATTCTACATGATATGAACTCCCTTTTATAGCAGTAATATAATCTTCGTTAAGTAAACGACGTTTTTATTATGGACTTTTTTAAAATCATTTTAAGATAGATTGTATCGAAGTCCGGTAATATTGTGGAAAAGGGAGGGTGACTCCGTAATACCTATACACCCTTGGGCTAATATACAACCTAACTTGATCATTAGTATCACATCATCCCCTCTCGTTGATAACCCTTACGATAAGAGTACCTCTTTAGCATAACTACTCTATTTGAAGTTCCAAGATATATAAACAATAATTTTGACGACTCTGCTGTAAACGTTATGGCTTATTCTCAAATGTTTATGCCTAAATTAAATTCCAGAGGGAAAATGTTGTTTGATGAAAAGCGTTCCCAAGGATTTAATACCCCACGAGTTTTCTCTATTGTCATGGATACACTTGTATTTACGTCCTTTCCCCCCAGGGCGAATGAAATTACACCGAGAACATAATGAAAATACATTGAAACCATCTGTCTCTGAAGTCCGGTCGATTTGAATTACAGAAGGACTCGGAAACCGCTTTTTTATTTTTAGGACATCCCTTCTTCTGTCAATTTAGGATCCTCCGTGGGTCAGTGATCAATTTGACTCAAGCTCAATATTTACAGAGGAGATAAAATATACAAAAATGATCGGCATAAGAAGTAAGCTTTTTTAGATTCTCCCTGACAAATGCCAGTATTCCCCTCTTCCTTCCAATAAAAAAGCATCATTGGTTCAACCCTCGCATCTAAATATGCCTAATATAAAAAAAAAAATAGAGAAAGGGTGGGTAAATATACATAAACCAGCTTAACTGCGTCAAATGCATTTTATTTTCTGCATTTTATACCCTTGTTTTTTAAACAAAATTCTCCCCTCTTTTCAGGGGGCTTTTACCATATTGACCGTACAATGAGACGCCTGAGTGTCCAAAAGTGCGCCTGGAAAACCGTAAAATTTAAGATGATTGAAAATTAAGTTTTGTCACGTTTTACACGTTAGATGACCCCCAACACATTTTTTAGGGGATGACACCCCAGTTTTCATTAACGAAAAGGGTGGAAATGAGAATAATCTCTAAATACATACAAAGTTCTAAGTGTTCTCATCCCCCTCTTCAAACAATTTTCACGGTGGGATGATGTTCACGCCTGAGGACATCGGTGTCCTCTCTTTCAAAGATAAG
This sequence comes from Orius insidiosus, assembly GCA_014119065.1. Lineage (NCBI taxonomy): Eukaryota > Metazoa > Arthropoda > Insecta > Hemiptera > Anthocoridae > Orius > Orius insidiosus. The sequence goes on along the minus strand of JACGAQ010000842.1, from coordinate 46,000 downwards.
GCACGAATTCAAACATGCTGGAATACTCTCCTTTAATGACTTTTCACATTTATCGACAAAAAGAAAAACGAGACAAAAAAAGGGCGCAGGAAAGAAAGAAAAAGTAAAAGTTAAATTGCACTGGTTTGTTTCGACTCTTTAAAGATCCAGTGGAGAGATCCACTTTATCCCGAAAACCCCCGACTCCCACACTTATCTACATATCCCACAACGGAGAAGTTTCACATTTAGAAACTTTCCTTCTTTTCCCCTTCGCCACCACAACGGAAAAAAATACAACTTGTATACATTTTTCATGTTTGGACGAATAGGTATCTAAGGAGAAAGATTCTTTTAAATATAAACTTTATTTTCACGATTTACCGTCTGAAAAAAGAAGGGAAAATAATTAAGATGCATCCACGGGCAAATAAGGAGAACACGCGAACTTTGGTATAAGAGAATACCCTTTGAGTTGGTAATTAGAGAGAGGCGATAAGAAATGATAGGAAGAAAAAGGCCGATCTACAACACACGAAAGCTTAACTTAGTTTTCAACGATTTTACAACCAGATAATGATACTTCTAGGCTTTAGTTGCCACCAGAATTTGAACACTTTTCGTCGTCTCTTCCATCCTTGGCTTAAACTTGATTTTTTGTGAATTTTCCTGCTCGTCCAATCGTCCATTGCTCACGCTCGCCTGATCTCGCTCAACCTAGCTCGTCCAATCTTCTTGCTCGTCCCATCTTCTGGCTCTTCCAACCTTCTTGCTAGTCTAATTTGTCTGCTCCCCAATCTTCCTGCTTGCCTAATCTTCTACTCGTCCAACCTCGTCCTTTGCTCCCACTCGCCTGATCTCGCTCAACCTTGCTCGTCCAATCTTCTTGCTCGTCCTATCTTCTGGTCTTCCAACCTTCCTGCTAGTAATTTGTCTGCTCCCAATCATCTTGCTAATCTTCCTACTCTTCCAACCTTTCTGCTCGTCCAATCTTCCCGACTGGAGATGTTTTTGTATTAAATCAAGGCGCCTTATTTTTACCTTTCTTCAGGCGTTTGGAACCGAAATATTCTCATCTACCATTAATGAGAATTGGGGTGTCATCCCTTCAAAATGTGCTGTGTTGTGGGGGAGGTGTCATCTAACGTGTAAAACGTGACAAAACTTAATTTACAATTATCCATCTTATCATTATCCTTAATATAAAGTTCCGGTTTGAAGAGCTTCCAACGATAACTTCCTCAAGGATACAGGAGGAGGAAGTATTAAGTAGGAGAACTAAATTTTTGTAAAAGTTGTGAAATAAATTTGGTGGGTATCGCAGTAAGTCTTGAGGAAGTTAGAAATTTTAGGTATTTTTTGTTGTTCGTTTTCTGTTTTTTGAAAAAAAAAAATAAAAATTAAGTACCTAATAAATCGCCATTTTATTTTCCGTTAAAAAATTCTTGAGGAAGTTAAAAAAAAAAAAAAAAAAATTATTTTGAAAATTTTATATCAAGGTAGAAATTCAGTACGGTTAGCCAAAGAGAGGCCGCCCTCGAGCCGGCGAAGTGACTCACATTTCTGCCTAGAAAAATTATTAAGTAAAAAAATTTTGGGAAAATTAAAATTTTAAAAACATGGAAAATTTTTAAATAATTCAAGGAATGTTTAGTGAAAATTTGGTGAAGATCGGACCAACAGTACGCCCACAGCGCTCATTTTAAATCTTTGAACAGTCATATCTCCGCCATTTTGAAAAATTTCGAAAAAAGCTCTCGTCATTTTCAAGATTTCTGTGAAAGGAAGCTGTGTATAAATTTGGTGAAGATCGGATGAAAATTGCGGCCGTGAAGTGTTCCGGAAAAAGTGGCGACGGACGGCCGGCACCACAGACAAAGTCAGGATCGGCAAAGATCACTTATCAGATTTATCCTACGGGGTCTGGAAGACCCTTTTCTAGTAACAGGGGGTCGGAGGGTATCACAGTAACTTCTGAGGAAGTTAAAAAAGGTGCCAATTCATTAACTGTAGATTCAGAGGGTTTTCAACCCTCCCACAATTCAATAGTCTTTTAAACACCCTTAAGATTTCGTGAGGACGCTGAATTTAATTTATTTCCTGTTCGGCGCCCTTCTGGCATTGTGGTTGAAAAAAGGGCGGGGGAAAAAGAATGGAAAAAAAGAGGGGAATCGCAATAAATAAATCCTTTTGTGGACGCAGATGGGGTGGGGGTCCGGTTTGTTGGGTCTAATAAACCTGGATTAAGTGTGAAAATGGATGGATTGGGCTTACCGGTATAAATATCCTCTTACTCCAGGCTTCGTTAAATTCTTGAAGCTACCTCGTTTCTAATCACATTCTTAAAACTTAAGATTAGCGAAGCAAATTAATTTTTCTGTTTGCCAAAAGATTAAGTTGAAGTAGCTTAAAATCTTTAAAAACTCCCAGTTTACTCATTTAGAGACCCCGCAGGGTCGAAATAACCAGAGGTTTAATTTTAACATATTTTTTTAGGTTTCTTGAGGTTTTCTCCGTTGAAAAGAATCACAAAAAGAGGCTTTAACCTTTTTTTCGTCGAATGAAGTCAGGTGTGAATGAAATACAATGTCCCTATTGAAAAGGACACGTGTATTTGGAGTTCCTTAGGTGAAGAATTCTCAGTGGCACGTGTTAAAATCGATGTTGGGGAAGATGCAATAGGAGGTGCATTGCAGGGATTACATTATTATCCTCTGCGTTTACGCATTAATCCTTAGACTCTGATTTAGGTGTTTACGCCGCCTTCCCCCCCTTATCTAATTAAGTCGTCGGAAATGTTTAATTGTGTTATTATTCGTTATGCAAAAGGGTTTGAATTAGGACGGTCCTGTTATTCTCCCCGTAGAAATTTATGGTTCCAATGTAAATTTTCATCCGGGCCGACCTTCTAATATGAATTTGTACATCATAAATATTTTTTAAACATTTTTAATTTTTAGATTTTTTATCTGACGAAATAAGTTTTAATAAAATGGTTTCGTGGGCGAAAAACCGAGAAAAACCTCCAAAAACGGGCAATATAAGGGTTTTCTTACCTCATAATCGAGGAAAAAAAGCTAAAAACCCTGAAAAATGAGTGGAAAAATTCAGTAAATCTTTTAAAACTCTTTAAAATCTGGGCTAACAAAAGACTAAGGATTTTGTGTGCCTACATCTCGTCCTAAAGTATCTCGTCCTAAAAATAATAGAAAAAGACAAAATATAAACTGTATTCTCCGAAGTATTCTCGTCCTACTGTCTTCTCGTCCTAAAAATATGTGTAAAATAAATATTACTTAAAATTAAATGAAATGTATTCTCATCCGAAAGTTTTCTCGTCCTACTGTCTTCTCGTCCTAAAACTAACGTACAAAAATTGCTGCGTCGGAGAATGCGGCAGCGTTGCACCCCAGCAAGTTTTAAACTCATTTCGGGCCTACCGAGCTCATCATCCATCCCAGGGCCGCCTACAGGGTGAGCGAATCCTCGCGAGAGGAAAAAAATTAACCCCTTGTGTCACAAAACGAGCTGATCCTCGCGACCGACCGTGACTTGCGGGGTGTAACGCTGCCGCATTTCTCCGACGCAGCAATTTTCGTACGTTAGTTTTAGGACGAGAAGACAGTAGGACGAGAACACTTTCGGATGAAAATACATTTCTTTTAATTTTAAACACATATTTTTAGGACGAGAAGACAGTAGGACGAGAATACTTTCGGATGAGAATACAGTTTATATTTTTTCTTTTTCTATTATTTTTATGACGAGAATACTTTAGGACGAGAATACTTTCGGATGAGATGTGTGCCCCCAGGATTTTCTGGTCCAAATAATTGAAGAAAAGACTAAACATAGTGTACGAAAAAAGGTTTTTTTTAGGCCACAGAGCGAGGGAAATTAAAACATAAATTCTGACAGTATTGAGAGGTTTGAATTCTTCCTATTTTGTTTTAATTTTCCATTTTGTGCCGTTTATCAATTGTACCGGAAACATTTAATATTTGAACCGCACTCGTAGAATTTATGAAACTGCCGTGTTGAGAGGGTCGGCTTGAGGAGGAAACCGTGAAATATTTATGCCACTTGAAAAAGTAAGGATTTTTTTTTCTCTCTCCCCTTCATCGGTTTCCCACTTTCATACCGATCTTCCATCAACCTCTATGAATTTTTATTTTAAAAATTTATATCTAAAAAAACTTCTGTGGTTTTATTCAATTTGAAAAAATAATTGTTTTAATAAAACCGCTTTTTTTCCTTCTCTTTCGGTGAAATTAAAAAAATCGAGGTAATGAATACATGTTTAAAATATCCCTAGGCAAAAGTTTAATAACGTATTTTTTTCGTAATTAAAAACAAACAGTAAAATATTTAAAAATAGAGAAAATGTGGTTTTTTAAAAATGAAAAAAAGTTGGTTTTTAATTGTCTGAAGAACAAATTGCTTCCGTTTTCATTATTTAACCATAAGGTTGGGCGTTAACTGAAAAGTTTTCCTCCTTTTCATCCTTTTCCGCAAAGGCTTTAAAATTATTTATACATTACCCCGTGGCGGCTAACGAGGATTGATGATAGGATTACCGCGTGGGGAAGCCGGGAACAAAGCGAGACAAAGAAAAGAAGGGAAGAAAAAAAAGTGGAAGACCAGTAAAATATTTGATGAAAAGCGGCCTCCCCACTTCTACAGACTCACCCCGGCGAAAAGCGTGACGGGGAACATCGGAGGGTTTAAGATTGCTCACGTAGCCAAGTCCCTAGTCCCTAATCGATTCCATTGCTTTGAATTTATAACCGAAACCTTTTTTCGTATTTTAGAAGCACGGGAGGGGTGAATCTTTTTTTTTACCTTTAAAATCATTAATTTCTGTTGGCTAACCCTTAAAATAGGTTAAGAGTCGATTACCGTTTTAATCCGTTGTTAAAACGATTTTGCCTTAATCCTATTTGTTTTGATCGAAAATAAGTGGCCCTTAGAGATGCTTATCTTTTTATGGGTCAGTGATTTTATTGACTACCCAGTCGTAGGTTCAAGTGGGGACCTTGTTGACAAATTATCATGAAATGGGTGGGGATCGTTCCCCCACCTAAAAGTTCAGTTAGAGACAGCATAATATGTTAGTATATCATCATCAACCTAGAAACGCCAAGCAAATTGGTGGCAGCGGTGCCAGCAACCACGCCATAATATGGCGATGTTTCCCAAAATGAGAGTGTTACTCAACTGAAAAAGGGCTTACATACCAACGTTATTTCTATTTGTAAACCTTATATACGACGTTCCTAACGATTCCCGTTTCTAAAGGCGATATCATTCCTTGAGGCATTCCGTTCCTTGGAAACCGAGAGCGGGGGCCGAGATAAACGTTGAATATCATGTTACACGACGTCCAGCTTCAAGTTTATCAGAGATAAATTAAGTTCCCTTTTGATAACGTAATTTAATTAGATTCTCCTCTTTTTTTAATCAATTCAAACGATAAGGAAAATAAATCATCCTCGAATGCAACAGAGCGTAAACATTTCGAAATTTATGCTTTGGAAGTTGCCGAATTCCCTGGCAAAAGGATACGCCCTGAGGGTTTTAAAAGATTTTTTTTTAGATGGATATGTAATATTGGTATCGAGTTTAAACCTGATTGTTTAAGGAAAGGATGTTGGGGTTCGATTCCCTTGGGAGAAAAAAGAAATTGTTTTATGCTTCTGTAGCCCAGATAATCCCGGGGTTTCGGCCTCTTCGAGAAAATGTATTTTTCCCTTTAACCACAAGTGAATACTCAAATCCAATTTTTTTTTTCGCCAAGTTTTTTTTTTACGAAGTTTGTAAGTTGTTTTTGACGTGTATCGGCAAACCATCAAAAGCAGACGGGTCGACATTATTAAACTTCGGGCTTCAATGAAGATATCGGCCGGACCCTTATCTTTACGCTCGTGTCAATCAGGGCGACATCAATGCGGCTTCATCAAACAGATTTTTTTGTAGGTTTTTTTTTAGGCGACCTTAAATTATATGACCCTTTGAGTGAAGGGTCCAAAGGGTAGATTTCTATACCACAGTTTTTTATTTATAAAAAAAGGGGGAATCCTAAAAATCTGTGGGAGAAGTCGTTTTTTTGGTCAATAATCGTAGGAACCGAAAAACGTGTGTTCCTAGGGGGTTAGGGCCTCTTTATACGTTGTTTCATAATCAAATCTATTTCATCCAGCTGTTCAAAATCTGCTTTCAACATTTTAACAATCCGCGCAACTTTAAAAAATTTGATTTTCTTCTTTTCCCGTTGCGGTAGAAGAAAAATCACCTAAAAAACATTAAAATGAGGCCTTTTAAATCGACAAGGCTTTTTCTCGATATCAAGTTAACAACTTTTCAGAAAGCGCTCGCTAATGCGCTTTTAATGAACCCCCTCCCTCCTCCGTTATATTTAATCAGAATCGAATTTACTCAGTAATGAGAGCCCGCTAAATATTCTGATGAACTTATTTTTATATATTTTTTTAAAGGGATTTTTAAAGTCTAAAAAAAAATAAACGGAAGATAAGGTTTTGTTTAATTAAAACGGCTTTTGAACTGGAAAAGACCTTGGAATAATCTCAAGGATTAAAATGCATGGGTTTTTATCAACAGAAAAAAAAGGGAAGGGATTGAGCCAGAGGGTGCGATGAAACAAAGGGTTGTTATGGCTAAGATAACTTCTGTCGGCGCTCCCTTCTTTTCCCTTTCTACTGAGTGGGATTGCAACTTTTTACGAGAGGCGCAGGGTGGGTAAAAGTGTGAAAAAGAGCAGATTAGAAAGTTGGAAGTGGATTCATACGGTATTGCACGGTTTACCCACCTACTGACACGCTAGCGGTTTTCCTAAACTGTCCGACACCGGCGTCTCCTCCACCCCTCTCCCCGCGGGCTTTTACCTTTAAAGTGACAACGAAACTCCTCTTTCGCCCTCGCTTTTCCCTACAACTTTAGGGGAGAAAAAAGTTGTTGGATAGAAAGTGTTGAAGTCCAATATAAAAACGCAATTGAATTTTTCACAAGTGTCTCACATTTTAATTAAAAGTTAAGAGCTTTAAACTATTTTTTTTTTAAATTGTGCTTCAACTTTATCAATTTCGCGGCACCTACACTATTCTGACACGGCGAGGGGCTCATTTTTTTTTCTCTCAAGGAAGCTCGTTTGAAGACGTATGAGGATAATTGAGGCGCTCCGAATACGAAGGGCGAACTCGACATCGGACAAATTTTTTTTTTTTTTTCATTTTAAGATTCTAGACCTTTTGAAGAATACACCCATGTAATTTTTATATTGAGTTTCCCCTTTTTTCCCCTTTAAAATACGTAAAAACCGATATGCGGCAAAGCTCTACTCTCAACCTTTTTTATTTAATTTTTTTTCTTTTCGAGATTTGGTGATTTTTAAAAAACCCTTTTCTCTATGATTCTATGATGATTCTAAATCTCGCCACGAAAATTCCAGAGAGTGACTTTCTGTCGAGTTCGCCCTTAACAGAAAACTTTAAATGCGAATATCTCGAAACTACGTTTTGTCGAGTTCGCCCTTCGTATCGGAGCCTCAATTGTTCTTTGCTATAAAATATTGGATAACTTCGGACAATCCGCTAAAAAATAGGGTGAACTTCTCATTCCTGCGGTTACGAAAGCACGGGAGCTTCATTTTTTTATGAAGTTCCCAAAACCTGTCAACGCCAGACGTTTTGACATTGAAATCGTGCAAGCTTAAAGCAACTTTCTTGCTGGCGTGATATTGGGAGCGGTGAATAATTGGCGGAAAGGTTTATCCTGGCCACGACAACCTTGCACGCTCAACTATTTTTTTACTTTGCATAAAATTATGTCAACATATAACAAAAATGTTCTATTATTAACATTTTAAAAAAATAAATCATTTTTTTATTTTTAAACATTTCTACAGGTAAATTTCCGTCCTGGAAAATTGTCAAGCGTGTGTGGGCTCCCCAGTTTATTGTTCAAATAGAATTTTACACTTGAAAAACAAAAGCGAGGTCCTTTTTGAAAAGACAACAGCCTGAATGGTTTTTCCAGTCCCCGTACAAATTGCGCCCTTCAAAGGGAAAATTAGTTTTGGACAAAATATTAACTCAGAAAGCACCTCGGGGTTTTAAACTTTTATTTGATATAGGCTTTAATAAATGAATTATCATGGTTAAAAGGGCGAAATTAGTCTAATAAATTTCGTTTAATGATCGCTGTGTAATAAAAACGGAAATCGGCTCCCTTTTAATTTTAAAACAGTCCCTCATTACGACCTCAACTTCGCGAAATATCCCCCTTTCTGAAAGACTGGGATAGGATCATTGTTTTTGCCCTTTTTTTCCCACGGACTGGACTTCTCAAGAGACGAGGCTCAACTTGACAAAGTCGCCATGGGAACGTGAACGCCGACTCTATTCAATCTAATCAATATTGAATACAGTTCTGTAAATTAGACCCTTCGATAGATTTGTGGTCATTCACATGTGTTCTGACCGTTTTAATGAAATTTCAAAATAATCAACTCCTCCCTTGTAGGGCATTTAAGGGTCCCTTATACCGCTTAACACCGAGGCGTTTTTTCTATGAATTTTGCTCCAATTTTGCGAGAAAACTGTTGGCTTAAACAAAATTTTCTTTTTGATTTGGCTTTAAAACACATTCATTTACTTAAACACAAAAGAGTTTTTTCAAAAATCAAAAAAATACAAAAAATCGACAAAGCGAGTTTGTATTTAAATTTTTGATTGTTTAATATAGCTAGAAGCTAAGAAAAATTTTCTCTAACCTCTGTCAATTTTTTGTAAATTGGGAGCAAATTAAAAAACTTGATAGAACGTGTTTTAGCTTCGTTAAGTTCTGATTGTTTCTCCTAGATTGGAGAATAATCAACCTAATTTTCACACATTATTTGGAAGGAAAAAAATGAACTCGATGGAGAGATTTTGTCTGTTCACCGCCGTTCCGTGTGGCCTGGCTGGGCGATGATGTTTATTTTTTCTACCTTGTTTCACGATAAAAAAAAACTGTTAAATTACCCTTTTTTGAGGAAGATTTTTCGTCCATTTTCAAGGGGTTGTCAAGTGAAATTTTCGTTGAAAAGGTGCCCGTTACATTCCTTTTGAATAAACCAGAAGTCAATTTTGAGCGTAACGTTTATAACACAAAAAAATATGCTTTCCAAAGGGTTTGGCTTTTGGTAAAATATATTTCGTTGGTCTCGGTCGTCAAATCTGTCTGTGGCAGCCGCGGGGGTGGTGAGGGAGAGAAAAAAGGCTTTTTTTCCCTTCTCTCTCTCGGAGCGGGAGGGAAACACTCGAGATCCAGAACGCAGGCCCCGCCGATTTTCCCCACCCGTACGCGATCAACGTTTCTCCCAAGTTCAGTCCCACTCACGGTCTCCTATCGTACGCGCTGTCAATTATTTAAAACGGTCACGTATTCTACAACGATGACAAATAAACAATTGAGGTAAAAAATAATAATAAAATATGGTTTTTCATGGTGGTGGGGTATTTTAGTCGGTTTGCTGTGCTCTTTCTTTTCTGTCTCTAAATCCTTTTATTTATATCATTTCTAAATTTACCTTACCTACTTTCATTCTAAATATTTTTATTCTTCATTTCAATTTTTTTTTCATCCTTTTACCCTTAATTGAGACACATTTTTTTAACTTTCACACCCCTTCCGTGTTTCCGTTTGTCGGGCAATAAATAAACAAGGACAAATACATTAATTCTATAAGCCGACACCCTTTTCCAAATTATAATCCCTAATCTAAACACGCACGTTAAGATTAATATGACATTTTGAAATTTTTAAAACATTTTTTTTTATCAACAAAAAGATATTGATTTTAAAAACACGTTTTTGTCCTAAATTAAGCCATCAACTTCTCTTTCTTTTTTGAAAATCGAAATAACTGTTTTTCACTTGGCCACTTGTTGAGTTTGAAAAAAATGGTTTGAAATATCGGATTTTGCTCAAGATTTCGTTTTTGTTGGTTTGGAGGTAAAAAATACACTTTTTTTAAAATTACATTTTGAGCGTTTCCTCCTCATTTTTTCCATCATTTTTCTATATAAAAAAGCCAAAATTGCTTATAACAGAATCCAAATTTTAAAAAATTTGAGTTGATTTTTACTTTTTTTAACCTTTTTTCAACAACATAATTTTCATTTTTATTTTTGAACCTTTATGGAAGAAAAAAATCGTATTTTTCGAGCCCATTTTTACAATGAGGAGACTTTATACTCGATTTTTACCATTTTGTAAATTTAAAATTATTTGGGCCTTTTTTGCTCTTTCTAGCAAGATTTTGGGCCAAAGATATATTAAGTTATTTTTAAGCTTTTTTTTGGCTAGAAGTACAGTTTTAAGCTGTATTTTGACCCCATTATGGAAGAAAAAAAATCGTATTTTTCGAGCCCATTTTTACGAGGAGGAGACTTAATACTCGATTTTTACCATTTTTAAACCTTATAAAATTATTTTGGCCCTTTTTTTGACTCTTTCTAGCAAGATTTTGGGCCACAAGATAATATTAAGCTATTTTTAAGCTTTTTTTGGCTAGAAGTACAGTTTTAAGCTTATTTTGACCCCATGAACCCAAAAACCTTTTTTTGTTTAAAGACTTTTTTTTTTGCCATTTTCGACCTTTTGTTACAAATTGTTACAAAACTTTAGTTTTGGTCCCTTTCGTGTGGTAATTTTAAATACAGGTTTGTCACAAAGAGGAAACATGATGTGCCCAGATGGGGGCTTTCGCCATTTTGCCTTTTTTTTAAACTGTTTTTCGTTTCGTTTCTTTATGCCGATTATTAAGTTCATTGTTCTAAAAAGAGATCTTTTTTCGGAGTGTCAGTTTAAGGGGGAAAGTGGGCGTCCGACTAATTTATGCCAACCGTGCGTATTTTATACGTCAAGGCCAATAAAATTCCCCGGAGTGCTTTTAAACGTTATCTCATTCCAGGCCTACGCAAGCTCGGAATATTGCATTTGTTCTACGCTGTCAAGGGGTTGTAAATTAACTAAATTCCACTAATACGTAAAAAAAATTTAGGGAGACTTTTCAAGTTCAAGGGCCTCGTTGAAAAATTAAAAAGGTCGGCGTTATAAATTAAAAGTCAGGTAATAAATATTAAGACGATGGGGAATAAGGGACTTTATTCAAATCCAGCCTATAATAAAATATTTTTTGTTGAGAAAAATCGTCCTAATTTCCTCCCCTTTTTTGTGGAAGTCATTAAATAAAAAGACTTTTTTTACAATTTTTTTTAATAGTTAATCATCGTTTATGTACAATGTTGCACCCGTTATCGATCGTCGCCCAGATGAGAGGTGAAGCCCGTATTCAATTATTAATAAATTGCGAGTGGGATGAAATGGCTGTACAGGGAAAATGTCATTTTCAGCGTGTTTGAAACATTTTCCGTTGAGGTTTCTCTTTTTTTTTTTATCGAACGAATTCCCTTTTTAAATCAGACGTATCCCCTTCTTAAAGCCTTCTCGATTCGAATATGGAAATTTTATTGTAATCGAGAAGCCATTGTTTCGGAAAAGGGTTCCTTCAAGGATCCTCGTCCAATATTTACTAACTGGCTGTGTATGCATTTTTCGAATGATCGGATTTATTGGGGGAATACTACTTGACAGGCCTCCGTGGGTTAGCTGTCAAGGACGTTGACTCGTCCCAAGAGGTCTGAGGTTTTTTCGGGCTATTTAGAAGGGTTTTTTTTGTAGATTACTTAGTCTTTCGGGTCACTCTTAACAGTAAAACTTGATATTTGTGATCGCCCTTTTGGATCAGTGGCCAAGGCCGTTGACTCGCCCCCAGAGGTGGTTCTTAGACCGGGCTGGTTTTCTGCCTGTGTGTATTTGTGATCATCCTTCGTGGATCAGTGGCCAAGGCCGTTTACTCGCCCCACAGAGGGCTGAGGTTCGTACACCTCTACCTGGTGGAAAGCCAGTGCAGCCTCCCCCCAAATTCTAGACTGGTCGTAGTAGGCAATATTCCAGTAATTGGTCTGCCCTAATTAGAACAAGCTCGACGTTTTCATCCCTTCATTCAACTAGATGTTTATTTCGGTATAGAAGATGGCAAATTAGTTGTCAATGCGATAAAAGCTTGTAGGCTGAATGGTCGAAGGCAAACAAAAACATGCAAACGTACACACTGCGATAGACTAAGGCGCGACACACAATCGCCTGTATTGATCCCACTCGGTTGTCTTATATAGGTCGCTCTCTTCTCTTCCAATGTCATATTTATTCTCTATCACCACTTTTTTACCTAAATATAAAAAAAAAAAAGATTTGATTTGGGAAGGAAACTCCAAGCTGGAGGATGGCGTAACTAATTAGAACGTAATTCCATGTGCTGGGCAGAGACAACTGTATTACGGCTTAAGCCTCTACCTTCTCGTGTAAATGACTTAGATCCCAAAACCCCTTTATTAGAAACAAGAAAGTCCCCATACAATCCGTTTAAAACGTCGGACTTCAAGGGGGACTAATGAACAAGCCAGAAAGACTGGACGGCTTTGCGTTTTAGCCTAACTCATCCCAAGGAATTAACGGAGAAATCATTGAGGTCATCGTTGCATGGTTTTAACAACCATTTGAAGCTGAATAATACAGCCACGTAGCCAGAGGAGACTGAGAGGAATAGCCTAGCAAAATTTATGGGCTAAAAAAGGCCCTAATCGTCTATGAAGGGTGTTTCTGAGGCTAAAAAGGCGTTTTTATAACTAAAAAATGGCGTTTCTTGACTAGAAACTGGGAAAAATGGGGGTAAAAGCTTTATCTTGGCAAAAAGGGTGTTTTGAGGCTATAAAGGCGTTTTTACAACTAAAAAGGGTGTTTCTGAGGCTAAAAGGCGTTTTTATAACTATAAAAAGGTTGTTTTGAGGCTAAAAAGGCGTTTTTATAACTATTAAAAGGGTGTTTCTGAGGCTAAAAGGCGTTTTTATAACTATAAACAGGGCGTTTCTTGACTAGAAGACTTGGGGGTAAAAGCTTTATCTTGGCAAAAAGGGTGTTTTGAGGCTATAAAGGCGTTTTTACAACTAAAAAGGGTGTTTCTGAGGCTAAAAGGCGTTTTTATAACTATAAAAAGGGTTTTGAGGCTAAAAAGGCGTTTTATAACTATAAAAAGGGTGTTTCTGAGGCTAAAAGGCGTTTTTATAACTATAAAAAGGGTGTTTCTGGCTATAAAGGGAAAATGGGCTAAAAGCTTTTTAAAAAATTCTGAGGCGATAAAGGCGTTTTTTAACTATAAAAATGGTGTTTCTGAGGCTAAAAGGGTTTTTATAACTATAAAAGGGCGTTTCTTGACTAGAAGACTGTGAAAAATGGGGGTAAAGCTTTATTTGCAAAAAGGGTGTTTCTGAGGCTAAAAGGCGTTTTTATAACTAAAGTGTTTCTGAGGCTAAAAGGCGTTTTTATAACTATAAAAAGGGCGTTTCTTGGCTAGAAGACTGGGAAAATATAGTGAAAAAGTGGCTTAATAAAACCCCTCAAAAGGGTTGTATTTGGCCGCAGATCAGCAGGGGCTTAAATAATATAAGTTTGCCCAATAATGACCACTGGTCTTGACCATTGGGGTCTTTATTCCTTCTGAGGGAGTTAAAAAAAAAAGAATAGGTGAGAATTAATAAGAGAGCAAAGGGCAAGAAAATAGGGCGAGAAAAGCAAGAATTACTCACTCGTTGACAGAGGGAGGAATAATTTAGAAGCGTTTCTTTCCGTCCTTGACACTTTCCCTACTAACAAGGGCTTCAAATTTTTACATTAAAAAAAAGTTTATCATATTCAAGGTGAAAAACATAAAAAATTTTATCTCTTTTTTAAACAAAATATAATCTCGAAGTTAAGGTAGTAAACGGTAAAAAAAGCCCTAGAGTCTAAGGACCCTACTAAGGAATTTATTAAATGCCGTAAAACGAAAATGTTGAAAGGGGCCTTAAGTGTAAACATATTTAATATTCCTTGACCGGAAATACCTTGGAAGTACCCTAAGTAAACTAAAATTGAAACGAAATTGGCAAACTTTCCTCCCCTTTTAAAATAATTAGAGGGCTACAATTTTGAGAAGGGTGGTAGAAGGTCAGACTTAACAGTTTACATCCGGAGTTTTAATTAAACTGACCTTTGGACAGCTATAAAAAAGGATTTGAAAGATTCATAAAAAGGCGTCTTTTTATTCATAGTAGACTCGAAAGTTGGGACTTAAACGGGACGTTCGGAGGTTTCGTATAATAGAGGGTTCTCCTTCGTATAAACTGGCTGGAAACTCCTTCAGGTTATAATGGGAGTTGTACTCCAGTTGTGCCTCGGAACTTCCCTTCTGGCCCCACCCTTACGTAACTCTACGACAAATAAACTCACCGTGTCCCCTCTATTTCACTTCCTCCACCCCCCGGACGGAATTTTCCTTGAGAATTGTTGTAATGATGTTTATGTAAGGTTTCACTCGACCGCATTCTTTCCCTACTCGCAAAATTAGGTTTTCCGGTATTTTTTTTTTGCTCTACCCCTCTCACCAAGCCATTCACGCTCGAGGAGAAATAAAAGTAGGTTCTTTTCTTTGAGTGCGCCCACTCCCCCCTTTTAGGCCATCCGATTTTTTCTTTTCTTCAATAATATAAAAAATTAATTATAAAAAAAAAGTACTGGTTTAAAGAGCTTCCAACGATAACTTCCTTAAAGAGAAGTAACAATATAGGAGGGAAAGTATAAGGAGGGGACTTGCAACGGAGGGGGAAGTATGGGAGGGGAGTATAAGGGGAAGTATAACGGAGGAGTAAGTTTTTTTTTTTTTTGAAAATTTTGCTAAGTGTCAAGGTAGAAAAATGGGCTTTTGGCCTACGAATGTGCCTCTCGTATGGGTAGAATTATGAAATTTTTCCCTACTAAAAAAAATAATTTAAAAGTGGAATTTTTTACATCAAAAATTCGTAAAAAATATAAGGAATAATTGGTAAAATCGGTTGAAAACTGTGGCCGTAAAGTGATCCGGAAAAAATGCTACGGACTGCCGGCACCACAGACAAAGTTGAGATCGGTAAAGATCAATATTCGAAATGACCCTACGGGGTCTGGAAGACCCTTCCCCAAAAACCCGGGGTATACAATAACTTCTTTAAGGAAGTTAATATCAAGGGAAAAAATCATTTTTTTACAGACTTTTTGGATTTTTCCTGAGTTTTTCAAAAAATCAGTCCAGGAATTCTGTTTCACCAATTTTTTTGGTCGTTTTTATTATGTTTTTCCAGTTTTCCTTTAATTTGGTCTTAAAAAACCCCTTTTCACCGAATATTTGGGCGTTTTGGGAATTTAATACCCATTTTGGGAGTTTTTTTTTTTGTTTTTCGGTCTGGAAACACTTTTTACGAATTTTGAAGCGTTTTTCGACCAAGTTTTGATAGGTTTTTTCTTCATGTCAACCATAAGAACCGTTCTTGCCTGCCTAGCCAATCTTCTCACTTTTTGCCCGCAAAACCAATTTTTTCGGATTAAGTAGTTTTTCCTTTGTTTTCGGCTTGCGTAACCCATTTTTTACAGATTTTCTTGTGTTTTTCGGCCTAATAATCCCAACTGAATGTTTCCATTATTTTCTCGTCCAAAAACTACCTTTTTCTCGGTTTCTGGGAGATAAATCCACATTATTTCCCTATTTCTGAACGTTTTTCTCGGATTTTTGCCTGATATTGACAATTTTTGCTATTTTATTCGATCTTTCTGTCAAGAGCTCATTTGTTGCTTTTCAGGCGTTTTCCCGCTAAAAAAACGCCAGATTTTTGAGCTTTTACAACAAAAAAAATGTAACCACCAATATTGAAATGAAAACAATTAGGTTTGGCTGTTTTCATATGCGGGCTTTCATATGCGATAGTTCAATCTGACAGGTATGAATTTATCGGCCCCGGTGGGACGGGACGTTGTGGAATAGGGAGGCATCTTCTCTCCATGGTGACTACCCATCAGCTTCCCTTCATACCGCCCGAAGGATTCATATTTTATACCGCCCTGAAAAAAAATCGCTCGACAAAGCGTTTTCTCAATTCCATCCCCCCCGGATTGAAACCTTTTTTTTTTCTCGGTCAAAACATATTTTCCGACATTTGTTTACGACTTGCGGATTTCGAGACGTTCGGATCTCCGACAAAAGAAGTTCCGGAGCCTTTAGCCGTGTAGCCCTCGTGTTTTTATAGCCCTCGTGTTAAAACTCGGAAGGCTCGTAAATAAGAAAAGCGAACACGATATTACCATCACGTCCAACGGCGAATATATCCGATCCCCGAATAACACCGATCCCTCATTCAATTTATGTCAGGTCCTTCGGAAAAGGCTTTTCAATTCCACGCCAAACACTTCATCAGCTTTTTTATTATAATATTTTATAGGCTCTTTTTAAACTTGATTTTCAAGATAAAATTTCAATTTTTTTTTATATTGAAAGATAACGAGGGAGAGAAAAAACGGATATTCCACGACCGGTTTCGGCGTGATAGCCTCATCAGCCTATTTCCGTATCTAGGAAACCGGTGGTGGAATTTTTTTTTTCCTCTCTTCCTCTTTATTATTTAAAATATGGGTAATACCCACAATTTTTTAACCCTTAATAAAATTATGAAAAGCTCTCAGGATTAAAATTTTACCCGGCAAACTTTCTTAAGTGTGTTAGCAAATTGTCAATTGTGGTAAAGAAACTGCGAAGGGCTAATTTAATTTTTTTTCCTTTAAATCAAAAATTTTCTTTTGAAACTTTTATAATTAGATTTCCCAGGTTGTCTTTTTTGGAAAGGGCACATTGACCGACTTTTTGTTTAAACAAAAAATTTTTTCCATAGCCTTAAACCATGATGTGCGTGTTGTAATAAAATGGAGACTCCGTTATACTTTCCTCCCATATACTTCCCCTCCTATATAGATACTTCTCTTTAAGGAAGTTCCCGTCGGGGCCAGCTCCAGACTAGTATTTTATCCTCTCTTCCTCTTTATTTTTAAAATATGGGTAATACCCACAATTTTTAACCCTTAATAAAATTATTGAAAAGCTCTCAGGATTAAAATTTTACCCGGCAAACTTTCTTAAGTGTGTTAGCAAATTGTCAATTGTGGTAAAGAAACTGCGAAGGGCTAATTTAATTTTTTTTTCCTTTTAAATCAAAAATTTTCTTTTGAAACTTTTTTAATTAGATTTCCCAGGTTGTCTTTTTTGGAAAGGGCACATTGACCGACTTTTTGTTTAAACAAAAAATTTTTTCCATAGCCTTAAACCATGATGTGCGGTGTTGTAATAAAATGGAGAGGAAAGGTTGTAGAAAAAGTGTAGTGCGTGGAATGTGGTAGTGCTACACATGGTGCAACCAGGACCCAGATTGGACAACGCCATGGAGGATTCCGTGGAGGCCCTTATTCGAAAGGTAAAATCCGCATGTTTTTTTTAACATCATCCCCGAAGTACCAGAACCTTGTCCCTAGTTTTTAAAAATCTTAACTACAAATTGTTAAGGGATTTCTTAAAAGCCTTTTAGAATCTGTTACTCAGGTTGATGGAAAGGCTCCATCTTCTTGACTAATTTACCAAGTGGAATTAAAGTTGGCGAGCTTTCAGTTTGTTTGGAACATTAACTTGTATAGTTCCCCTTAGAATTAAATCCCTTTAGATCCCTTTTAAAAAAATTGATTTTTTTCCTTTCGCCGGAGAGATTAAAGATCTGCAGACATGCTAAAGTGGTTGATTTTTCCAAGTGTAATTGGGCCCTTGAAAAAGCTGATCCTCTTGAGTAGAAACTGAAGTTTTTATGATCGATTTTCCTGTTCACCACCCGTAATTCTATTAATATGTCAAATCTAATACACCCAGCTGTTTAACCAATTATCAGTACGTGTTTTCACAGCTACCCAAAGGTTAATAGTCAAATCTAACATACTCAGCTGGTTAACTAGTTATTCCCCGATAAAATACAACAAATCTATCGTACCTAGCTGTTTAACCAATTTTCTATTTTCATAACTATCCTAAGAGTACTAATCAAATCGAGCTCACCTAGCTGGAAAACCATTTATTCCCCGATAAAATACGACTAATATATCGTACCCAGCTGTTTAACCAATTATCCGCACGTGTTTTCATATCTACCCAAAGGTTAATAGTCAAATCTAGCACACCCAGCTGGTTAACCGGTTATTCCCCGATAAAATTCGACAAATATATCGTACCCAGCTGTTTAACCAATTATCCGCACGTGTGTTCTTAGCTACCCAAAGGGTAATAGTCAAATCCAGCTCACCTAGCTGGTTAACCAATTATTCTCCGATAGAATATGACAATTCTTTCGCTCTTTAACCAATGTGTACGTTTTTTCATAGCTGCCCTAAGTGCAATAGTCAAATCTAGCTCACCCAGCTGTTTAACCAATTTTCTCTACGTATTTTCTTAGCTACCCAAAGGATAATAGTCAAATCTAGCACACCCAGCTGGTTAACCAGTTATTCCCCTGTAAAAAATGATAAATTTGTCGATGTTTAAGCAATTGTCGCACGTTTTTTATAGCTGCCCACAGTGTAATAGTCAAATCTATCGCACCCAGCTGTTTAACCAATTGTCTGCACGTATAGCTACCCCAAGCATATTAGGCAATTCTAGCACACAAAGCTGGTTGACCGATAGTTTGATCTTTAAATCATTGATGTACATCTCGAATTCATGGATAAAGTTTGAGGTATAGAATTTTCTTTTTTTTTTCTTTTCGCCTCATTGTTCATAAAGTCAAATTTAAAGGCCTTTGTCCAAAGTTTGATGCATTGAGGCCCACGCCATTCCTGAGGCGTTATTTAACAATAGTTAACCAAGAGGGGAAACAATCAAAATCTCGACTGAAGAAAGGTTTCTGTTGTATTCATGTCACGGTCCCCACCCTTCTCTGATACACTCCTTATTCTATTTAGAAGCCTCCCCCCACCGGGCAAAACTACCCGGCCTATTACACAAAACAAGACTATTACGTTTAAAATTGTACGTTTGATGACTATTTAATAAAACGATCGGAGGGGGAAAGTCGGATGACAAATTACTTCCCCAGGGGCTCCGCTAAAGGAGTTATTATTCTTATAATTACTTTCCAGTAATTACCGTTTAAGAAGTCATCGTGGGTTTAAAATTATTCCAATTTAGACCTGGGATTCGTATTTTCAGCCTCTTTTGTATTTGAAAGCTTTTTATTTAAATCCCTTACACAAACAGACTTTTGTTGTCAGATTTCTGCATAAAATATTCCTCTGACATGGACGAACAATTTTCCATACACACCTGAACTTGAGCTAATATTTGCTTGCTTATAAAAGCCTTTTTGGCACCTTTCCTCCCCTTGTTTCAGCATCAGTTGCTGCTTCTTGGGAGATGATTAAGCCCTTAATTAAGAGCAAATAATCGGCAGACCAGCTGGCTCCCATAGACTTGTTATCTTTGGGAATAAGAACAGAAAATTGGTTAAACAGCTGGGTGCTGTAGATTTGACTCGTCTTAGGGCATAATCTTGATAGTTAGGTTAGCAAATTTGCTTTCTTAGAAAAGCCTTTTTGGAACCTTTTCTCCCGTTATTTCAGCTTCAGTTGCTGCTTCTTGGGAGATGATTAAGCCCTTAATTAAGAGCAAATAATCGGTAGACCAGCTGGCTCCCATAGACTTGTTATCTTTGGGAATAAGAACAGAAAATTTGGTAAACAGCTGGGTGCTGAAGATTTGACTTGTCTTAGGGCATAATCTCGATAGTTAGGTTAGCAAAGCTTTCTTATAAAAGCCTTTTTGGCACCTTTTCTCCCCTTGTTTCAGCTTCAGTTGCTGCTTCTTGGGTGATGATTAAGCCCTTAATTAAGAGCAAATAATCGGTAGACCAGCTGGCTCCCATAGACTTGTTATCTTTGGGAATAAGAACAGAAAATTGGTTAAACAGCTGGGTGCGGTCGATTTGACTCGTCTTAGGGCATAATCTCGATAGTTAGGTTAGCAAAGCTTTCTTAGAAAAGCCTTTTTGGAACCTTTTCTCCCCTTGTTTCAGCTTCAGTTGCTGCTTCTTGGGAGATGATTAAGCCCTTAATTAAGAGCAAATAATCGGTCGACCAGCTGGCTCCCATAGACTTGTTATCTTTGCGAATAAGAACAGAAAATTGGTTAAACAGCTGGGTGCTGTAGATTTGACTCTTCTTAGGTCATAAACTCGATTGTTTGGTTAGCAAATTTGCTTTCTTATAAAAGCCATTTTGGCACCTTTTCTCAGCTTAAGTTGAAGTTGCTTCTTGGGACATGATTTTTAGCCCTTAATTAGAGCAAATAATCGGTAGACCAGCTGGCTCCCATAGATTTGTCTTGTTATTTTTGGGAATAAAAAGAACAGAAAATTGGTTAAACAGCTGGGTGCTGTAGATTTGACTCGTCTTAGGGCATAAACTCGATAGTTAAGTTAGTAAATTTGCTTTCTTATAAAAGCCTTTTTGGCACCTTTTCTCCCCTTGTTTCAGCTTCAGTTGCTGCTTCTTGGGAGATGATTAAGCCCCTAATTAAGAGCAAATAATCGGTAGACCAGCTGGCTCCCATAGAGTTGTCTTGTTATCTTTGGGAGTAAAAAGAACAAAAAATTGGTTAAACAGCTGGGTGCGGTAGATTTGACTCGTCTTGGGGCATCTCGATAGTTATGTCAGCAAATTTGCTTTCTTATAAAAGCCTTTTGCCACCTTTTCTCAGCTTAAGTTGAAGTTGCTTCTTGGGACATGATCCTAAGCCCTTAATTAAGAGCGAATAATAGGTAGACCAGCTGGCTCCCATAGAGTTGTCTTGTTATCTTTGGGAGTAAAAAGAACAGAAAATTGGTTAAACAGCTGGGTGCGGTAGATTTGACTCGTCTTGGGGCATCTCGATAGTTAGGTCAGCAAATTTGCTTTCTTATAAAAGCCTTTTTTGCCACCTTTTCTCAGCTTAAGTTGAAGTTGCTTCTTGGAACATGATCTTAAGACCTTAATTAAGTGCAAATAATCTGTCGACCAGCTGGCTCCCATAGATTTGACTTGTTTTCTTAGGGAATAACTACATGTGAAAAAAAAAAAAAAAAAAAACAGAAAATTGGTCAAACAGCTGGGTGCAATAAATTCTGCATGTCTTAGGGCACTAGTTCAGTTGGCGTGAACAAATTTTTCTGAAAACTGACGGATTTTGAAAGTAAAAATGATAAATGAGATCAGTAAGTTTGCCGGTGGGGGGATGGAAAAAAAGCTGATCGTGTTCAGAAATCTTGTACGGGGAGGAAAATGAAATTGGCTTGTGAAGAGTGTTGAGGCTGGACGAATCAATAGAGTTCGGTTCGCCCTAAGACCTGCCCTGGATAAAGGTTGGATATGGGACAAGCCTCCCTCACACTCCATCTTCTTCTCTTTCTCTATTACGCCATCTCTCTCTTTCTTTTCTCTTCGCCCGAATTACGAGTCAGCTCTCATTCATCTCTCTGAATTCTATTCAGGGAACGAAATAATTCCGACGGTTTGACGTGTCGATTTTGGCAAACGTACGGCTGATTGAATTTTTTTATTTTTTATAACTTTTCTTTTTCCAGTAAATCTCTTAATTTCCAACCCCTCTGCAAGAGGGAAAAAGGGCGGTAATGGAAAAACCGTCTTCTATTAGCATAATACCTTCTTCGTAATTGTTTGATTTGCTGCTTCCTGAAGCATAATTGAATATCTCCTTTTTTTTATCCTTCCTCAGTTATTAAAAATTCTATCCAATTTTGTGTCAATGAAAATATTCTGAATTTAAATAAAATTTTATATTCGAGACGCCTTTTGTATACACCGTCTGGGAGTCTGAACAATATAAAGTCAATGCATTTTTAATGTGGCCCTTTGAAAGGATCTTTTTTTATAAACTTGTATAAAAAATCTTCGCTTTTTTTTTTAGTCGACAGCAGAGGGCAGGGATTACTCTGTAATTAATTGAAAATTATTTATAAAATACGATTTTCTGGAAGATTTTAAATAAAATATCGTCGCGTTAGTTCTAACACCGGCTATTTTTCCTAGGTTTTCAGGATAGCAAAAATACTGAATAATTTCTTATTGGAATCAATGCATCTCCTGTCGGCTAATTCGTGGACTACGCGTTTTCTGTTGGTAATAGGGTTAAACTACCAACGGAATTCGATTCTCCACTAAACTTACCATCAGAAACAAACTCAAAATTGATTAAAAATGACTTATCCGGTACTAACGAACTAACGCCGGACAAGTCATTTTTTTGCAAGGTTTTCAGGAGAGCCAAAATACGGATTAATTTCCCCTTTGAATCTGTGCACCACCTGTTGGCTAAATCGTGAACTACGCGTTTTCTGTTGGTAATAGGGTTAAGCTACCAACTGAATTCGATTCTCCACAAAATTTACCATCAGAAACAATGCCAAACTCATAATTGATTAAAAATGAGGTAGCCGGTGTTTGAACTAACGCGACGATATGATTATAAATATAATCATAATTATAATCAAAGATAGTGTGGTTACGATTATATTTGTAATCGTAATTATGATTACGATTATTCCCTATTCTGGTGACAGGTCAATTTAAGTTTTCTGAAATCGTTTTCTCCCCCATTTTCTCGAATGGAGTAATAGAAAAAATAGAGAGAATCCCAGTGGACTATTTTCCCGGTCACTCGATTTGTCCATATACTTTTTTTTTATTCTCTGATAAAACTCTATTTCCTTTATCAAAAACCTATATCGAGATTTATACCTGGACCCAATTCGGCTTTTGTCCGAGTAATACCCGGTTTTATGTTATATACGTTTATCTGAAAGCGATCATTGGCCAAATGCCTGAAAGACATTATAAATTGATGAAAGTTTGGGTATCTGCCAGCGGCACAAATTGGATCCGTAAATTTATATTTTCATTTCCTCCCTTTTCCAGGTGGCCGCTCTTGTAAAATGTCAAATATGTTTTCTAAAAAAAAATTTTTTTTTTGTTACAGGTATGGTTCCTCCAGCCGTCACTCTTCCAAAATGTGTACAATAATGTCGTAAGTAAAAAAATTCATAATAAGTAGATTTTTTTTACGAGGCAGATTTTTTTAATAATTTGGCATGGAGTGGATCGCCTAGTTTTATTTTTTCATTTTTGGCTCAACCTAGAAATAGAATACAGGGTCTTTTTTCAAATAATAGTAGGGCCCAAAATATTCGTGTTTCTATACTAGAAAATCGATAAAATAAATCCAAAAACTGCTTAAAAAATGTATAAACCCCGCAAACATATGTTGAAACGGTTTTTTTTAACCAGATTTTTTCTTGACCAAATGTACGACGAGTAAAATAACCCGAAACCCATTAAAAAGTTTAACGTTTAAATATATGATAAAACGGGTGTTTTTGCACCAAAAAATCGAGGTAAACTACATTAAGTTAGTTTAAAAAGGGTGTTTGAACGCTAAAAAATTCGGTAAAACGGTAAAATCTCGTTAAAAAGAATGTTAAACGCTCGGAAACCCAATAAGACGGGTGTTTTTACTCCAAAAAATCGAGAAATATGATCCAAACCATGGTAAAAAAAGATGTTTAACGCCCAAAAATCTGATTAAAATGGGTTTTCTAGACCAAAGATCGAGTAAAATGACCCGAAACCCGTTCAAAAAGGTGTTTAACGCTTAAACATATGGTAGAACGGGTGTTTTTACACCAAAAAATCGAGGTAAACTACATTAAACTCGTTTAAAAAGGGTGTTTAAACGCTAAAAAATTCGGTAAAACGGTAAAATCTCGTTAAAAAGAATGTTAAACGCTCGGAAACCCAATAAGACGGGTGTTTTTACACCAAAAAATCGAGAAATATGATCTTAACCATGGTAAAAATGGGTTTCCTAGACCAAAGATCGAGTAAATTACCCGAAACCCGTTCAAAAAGGTGTTAAACGCTTCAAGATATGATAGAACGGGTGGCACCAAAAAATCGAGGTAAACTACATTAAACTCGTTAAAAAGGGTGTTTAAACGCAAAAAAAATTCAATAAAACGGTAAAATCTCGTTAAAAAGAATGTTAAACGCTCGGAAACCCAATAAGACGGGTGTTTTTACAGCAAAAAATCGAGAAATATGATCTAAACCATGGTAAAAATGGGTTTCCTAGATCAAAGATCGAGTAAAATGACCCGAAACCCGTTGAAATAGGTGTTAAACGCTTAAAGATATGATAGAACGGGTGTTTTTGCACCAAAAAATCGAGAAATATGATCTAAACCATGGTAAAAATGGGTTTCCTAGACCAAAGATCGAGTAAAATAACCCGAAACCCGTTCAAAAAGGTGTTAAACGCTTAAAGATATGATAGAACGGGTGTTTTTACACCAAAATATCGAGAAATATGATCTAAACCATGGTAAAAATGGGTTTCCTAGACCAAAGATCGAGTATAATGACCCGAAACCCGTTCAAAAAGGTGTTTAACGCTTAAAGATCCGATAAAACGGGTGTTTTTGCACCAAAAAATCGAGAAAAACTACATAAAATGTTAAAAAGGGTGTTTAAACGCTAAAAAATTCGGTAAAACGGGCTAGTAAAAAATTGTTAAACGCCCTTAAACCCGATAAACGGGTGTTTCTTGACCAGAAAATAGAGGAAACCGGCCCTCCTTCCACTTTTTTAAGGGATCGCAGTTTTTTTCTTTTAAGAGACGTAGAGGCCAAACGGCTTAAGTTGAAATTTTTTCACTCTCAGATTCTGAAAGGAAATCGTTTCACCTTTCCAACGGTAGCCGTAAAAGTAAAATTAGTCAAATATCAAGGGAGATAAGGCGTTTTGAAAATCGATCAGAAGTGATCCTTTTTGTTTAGGAGTCTCTAGAATCAAAGCGTTTAATTCTTGAACGTGGAGGAAAAAAAAAACTCCAGGGTAGCCCTCACGCGCAATTAGCCTCGACCCGGTTGAGAAGAAGCCTCATTAAAAATAGTCGAGAAGGGCGAAGGGGTGAAGAGAGGGACAAGCAACCCTGAGAGACCCCATTAGCACACTACACCCCCAACCCGGTTCCGACCCCTTCCGTATATTCATTTTCATTCTATACCACTCTCACATACAATTTTGTTCTTTTTACATAATACCACTGGGAATAATTACCTTTTTCCCCTCTAATTATCGTTTAGCATTGATATATTGCAATTAGGCGTTTTACTAGGGTTGTTTGTGCGGTTAAATATTTGTCTTTTCCACGTTTTCCATGTTTATCATTTTTATAAAATACAATTATTTCTAAAATCTGGGGTTCCCTTAAAAGTTTCTTTTTTAATACACGCGAGAGTTTCAGATACACGAAGTCATCTTGGACCTCCGAATTCGCGTGTTATTCGTGTGTCACGAGTACTTTTTTAAGTTAAAAATGTTCTTTTTTTTTTAACAAAATATTTTCTTGGGGTAATTAAGGGTTTTGTTTGGTAAAATGTAAAAATTGGGGATAAAGGAGAGCCTCCCCAGTATTCATGTCGTTGTATTCAGTTTTCTAGCTAAGAAATAATCATTTTGGGGTATTTTTGGTTGATGTATCAATTATTTTCTCAGACTCCTGATCCACCAGTGCCTTGATAAAGGCTTTTTTCGTCACTTAAGTCACCCCGCCGGTTAGAATTCGCCCGGAAATACTAAAAGGCGGGTCAATGCTCGTTTAACGAGTTATAATGTTACTCTATTGAACCTCCTCATCGCTTTTGTCGTCCCAAGATTCTATAAACTTTTAAGATTTAGAACAATCCCGTTCGCACAGGTGTTCCAACTTGAAATCTGTAATAATATAATAGAACCTGAAAGAGGGGTTGAGTTAAAAAAAATATATACCTCCATAAATCCCCATAATATTCCACCCTGCCAGAAGATAGAGGGAGACAAATAACACAGGGCCACATATTTCATTAGATATACGTCGCTGTCTACTGTCTTTTTAGGGTATAAATAAATTAATTTTATTCTCGAAAAATATAAGAGAGAAAATATGAGATTTTTCTCTTTTTTTAAGTGATAGGGAAGCCGGGAGAATTGGGCAGCTCTATGTCACGCTATTGAAACACGCTAACGTTGCCTATCAATTAAATCCGAATAACGTAGCAGCTCGGTTTTTTATTACTCTCGTTACACGTGTGGGTCGAAACCTGGGGCCGTGTTTACTCTCAACAGTTGGCCATTAATACCGGGGATGCAATCGCCCTCTCGATGAGCCGCCGTTTCAGTATTGAATTTCGGTTTCCATACTGTTTTGTCATTTCAGTCTTTACATTGGAAATCGGTTTTCCTTTTCCAATGGTTGCTCAAATATTCCCCTGTCCCTTGTTAGGTTGGCAACATTGTCTTTAACCGATATAATAGTCTTGTATTCTCAGTTTGTCTGTCTCATGTCTATCGTTTGTAAATACAGTTCTCTCTCCTAAAAGCGACTAAAATTATTAATTTAATCTACAATCACCTGAGGATAACAGTAATATTCATCACTGGAAATAAGCTAGTTTATATGATATACAGTTCTTTGTGTAAGCAAAAAAAGAGATGAGCAAACTCTGGTGTCAAAAACCTTCAGGGAGCGAACTCCTGTGGATTCAAAACAAAACTATGTGAGAACCGAAAGCTGCTCGACTTGAGCCGACTTTAACCGAAGCGTTACTTATTCGAACGTGACGGCTCACTAAAGTTCTAAGCCCGCCTAAAGAACCTTTTTGGGGAGATCACTTATCCTTTAATTTTGTTGAAGAGTGTATGATTGAAAGGGCGACATAATCTTGGAAATGGCGTCATTACATGATAAACGACACATCTATTTTGAAGGGTGAAAATCCATTTGGGATGATTACACCATAAATAACTGTCTAATACCATTTTGTGATCTCAGAAAAGTTTTTCCGATGTAAAATGAGAGAGTATTGAAGATAATGATGCTTGAGATTTCATTAAAGGTGGTAAAGGGTTCTTGGTAAATACGAGACGTCGACTATGTCGCATGAAGTGTAACTCGATAAGGTGGGCGAGGGTTGGAAGCAATAAACCTAATAGCCTTCTTGCAGAGACTCCCCGTACCACCTGCCTCTTACTTATCACCGGCCCATGAGGGAAAATGTCGAATCTGAAGGATGGAAAGAGACCGAGATAGTGAAAGGGGTTGAAAAGAGGGAGAGAGAAATAGAAAAGGAGTAAGCATACATTATTCAGACTCGGTGGCGCTTTAGTGCGGAGAAATCCCAAAGCTCTTACAATCCCACCACATCACTACTTTGTTCTTTATGTTAACACTCTCCCTTGAGAAGAGCGAGAGAGACAAGAAACAAATCCCGTCCTGCTCAAGGGGATAAAACATTTCAACTACAAATCGCGACTAGCACAATAAAACCACCTCCGACATTTCGATTTCAACAAATCGCTCCCAAAATAAAAAACCAAATTATTTATTCATCACATTTTACCCTCTTTACCTTTTTTTTAGAAGAGAAAACTTTTAAAGTGGTTTACTTGAGTTTACATCCACTCTGTATGTAGGTGCTCGTCGCGGAACCTTTGTACCGGGCAAGGGCCCGGGTTTTGTCTCGAATTCACATCATGCACCCGCAAACGACTTCACCTCCTCTTAACATTCTAATGAATTTAGTCTTTGAGACCCTTTTTCTGCGTCCTTGCTGAATAATTTAATTTGAATGCCTAAAATATGATTTCATCGTCTCTTCTAATGATCCGTTACCTGGAAATTCCATCGTACTGAACAGAAGATGTTATTCCCCATCTTCTCGTTTTTAGGGCGTTCTATGACTGCCTGTTTTCCTCGATTCTTCGACCCTGAGGAACACTTTTTTGGTCGATCTTTCTGGTCCAGAAGCATCCATTTTACCGGGTTTTTTTGCGTTTTCTCCGCTATTTTGGTGAGGGAAGCTTTTTTTTTTGGTGATAGGGGCATCAAATACACGTAGATAGACGTGTGTGCGTCTGAGGTCGTTATTGAAGACAAGGGGGTTCTGGTACTTTATTCAAGGCCTTAACTAAAAAAATGCACTGAATCATTTGGCTGCAGTAGTTTTGGATGTCATTCGAGAAAAATCAGGTGAGCCTTCTGCTGTCGATTTTGGAACAGCTTTGATATTTCATCCGTCTTTTGATATTGAAAAATTAATTGAATACTCCTATTATGTTTCAATCAAGTGTTATTGAAGTGTAGGTAATTGTATCTCATCGACGTGGTGGTGTTATGATTGGTTGCGCACGTGTAGTGGGAGTAGATTAAGGTAGTTGATTGTGATGATGGCGTGTAAATAGGAAGCATCTGCCTCTTCTCTCTCACTGTCTGGTTGAATGATGACATCGTTTGTAAACTCATTAAAGGCCTCGTATTCCCAAGCGGCGAAGGACTAAACGGAGGCAGCGACATTATATCCCATCCCCCATTTGTTACACTTCAATCCTCCCTTGTTCGAATCCACACATCACCTGCCGACCGTGGGAGTTTCGCACAGATGGGGTCCCTCCTTTTGTTTCCCTTCTTTATCGCAAATTGGATTTTATCATCTTTTTAGTTCGAAAACTTGAATGGTTTCCTCGAAAGGATGTTCCTTCAATCAAGTTGAAGTCCATTAAAAGTAGTAACTCAATTAAAGTTGTACGTGTTTCCATTTTCGAGGTGGCATCTCCCAGTTTGTTTAGCAAAAGGGATCCTCTTTGATGTCATGACATGCGCACTGGATGATATCGGAGTGTTAAATAGGGTAGAAGATATGAGAGGGCACCTGTGGAACAAAAATACAAATCAGCTCCCCCTCTCATGACGCTCTTTTTAATGAATCTCTCCCTTTATAATAATCCGAGAGGTATTCTCGCTCCGTTGCCCAAATTCAAAAGGCACTTCCAGCTGGCAACTTTTTATATCACCAACTAAAACCTCGGGAAAACCATCAGAATCAGCGGATTATTTCCCCAACTCTTGTGATTTTAGAGCGAACCGAATGCAAATGTGCTGAAATTGATCCGGGAAGGGCATGGCCCTTAAACAAACATAATTGTTCCGTTTAATCAAACCGTTCTGTAAATTTGGTGAACGTGTGGATTCCCACGAATTATTCAACGGCCTTTTCTCCTATTTTCAATTTACGATTACTGTAATTATAATAATTTGAGTCGTGCGTTCCACACGCACTTAACCAAACTTTGATTATCTGTCTTTCAGGCCTCTGTGAATATTGATCCATTTTAAAGTCATCTCATAAAAGGGATTTCAAGTTTCACTTACAGGATTCCTAAACTTTCTACTTTTAACGAAGTTGAAGAATTTGTCTTTTAGGCTAAAAATTAATAACTTTTTAAAGTTGTCAGCTTTTATGAAGAATGTAAATAATCAAAGTAGGGAATTCAACTGGTGCTTTACCCTCATTTTTCCGATATAAAGGGTTAAACGCTAACTTCATATAAAATTCATTAAGAGGGCTGTTAAGGGGTTCGGTCGGAATGCTAACCACGCCCTTTACCGGCCAAACAATTCCGTAATTTCGTCTCCAAGCCCAGCTGTTCCAAACGCGATTCACGTATCGTCTATGAACTCTAGCGGTCCTTACTTCAACCCCTTCAACCCTCCTTTTTACACTCCAGCACCATCTATCGGCCTACACCATCAACTTTATATACTCCTCAATAGATGGCATCTTTTTCTCTTTGGCATGATTTTCTCATATCAAAAATTTTTTTTACAAATAAATTTTTTTTTCAGCTCTCCGAGCTCGAGCAGAGGGTCACCGAGGCCGAAAGCAGAGCAGAAGAGGCCGAGGATAAGGTAAGAAGTTTTGTAACTAATGACGTAAGTGGACCCATAGAAAAAACGCTTGTTGACAGTTTTCTTGTTAGCCATACTTTCCCTCAGTTTCCTTTAGACAGTGTACAATGCAGGCGAAAATAAAAACATTGAAAGTAAGCCCAAAACATTTTTAATTAAAATAGGCAGTTCAATATAATTTATTTTTAAAGAAGCCCCTCCTGTAATTATTTTTAGACATATATTTTACAGGTGTTTTCCCTCTTTTAAAAGGGTTTTGTGGAATTTTTTAATTTTATAGGAACGCCTGGTGTGGATTAATTAAAACTCATGTGAAAAGCTTGAAATGTGGTCGAAGAAAAACGAAAAATGTAGAATCGATTACAAACTGAGGAAATAGGTCAATATAATTTTATAGTTCAAAGAGATGTTGATCGCGTTATTTTCACGTCGTTTATCCCCTCTTCATAACGAGGATGCCCTTGTTTACTTGATCAATATTTTGAAAAGCTTCAAGTTCGTACGGTGGATTAAAAGTGACGTTTGAGGGTAGAACGCTTCAGAAGCCCCCCTGGAAATGGGGAATACAAATGGTCAAAAAACGTCCTCAGCAAATTAAAATTACAAAAGAGGCAACTCCCCCTCAAAAATACTACCCTACTGCGTCAGTACTTGGCTAATTTTGAAGATAGCGGGTATTTAACCGGGTATATGGTATTCCCATCATCACTAACGGTAGTTTACCAACTTGGCTAATCAATGGTTGGGCTACCTGAAAATTAACGTCGCCGATGGAAGTAACAACTGGGCCATCGCCGACTCAAGTCGTTGTGAGAAGTTAGTTGTTTAGGCGTTGTGAGAAATCGAGCTGGAATGACATTTCTAGACGGTAACATGCTTGAAATTAAGCTAGGATTCCATTCATGGATGTAAAAGGGCCAGAAGTCAATCCGGAAAGGCATTTCTAGATGGAAAAGAGACAGAAATCGAGCTAGAATTGCATTTCTAGATGGTAGCGTGCTTGAAATTAAGCTAGGATTCCATTCATGGATGTAAAAGGGCAAGAGGTCAATCTGGAAAGGTATTTCTAGATAGAAAGAAAGGCATTTCTAGATTTAAAAAGCCATCGTGCTAAAATGGCATTTCTAGATGGTAACTCGCTTGAAATTAAGCTAGGATTCCATTCATGGATGTAAAAGGGCCAGAAGTCAATTTGGAAAGGTATTTCTAGATAGAAAGAAAGGCATTTCTAGATGGAAAAGAGCCAGAAATCGAGCTAGAATTACATTTCTATATGGTAATATGCTTGAAATTAAGCTTGGATTCCATTCATAGATGTAAAAGGGCCAGAAGTCAATTTGGAAAGGCATTTCTAGATAGAAAGAAATGCATTTCTAGATGGAAAAGAGCCAGAAATCGAGCTAGAATTACATTTATAGATGGTAACATGCTTGAAATTAAGCTAGGATTCCATTCATGGATGTAAAAGGGCCAGAAGTCAATTTGGAAAGGCATTTCTAGAAGGAAAAGAGCTAGAAATCGAGCTAGAATTACATTTCTAGATGGTAACATGCTTGAAATTACGCTAGGATTCCATTCGTGGATGTAAAAGGGCCGGGAGTCAATTGGAAAGGCATTTCTAGATGGAAAAGAGCTAGAAATCGAGCTAGAATTGCATTTCTAGATGGTAACATGCTTGAAATTAAGCTAGGATTCCATTCATGGATGTGAAAGGGCCAGAAGTCAATCTGGAAAGGCATTTCTAGATAGAAAGAAATGCATTTCTAGATGGAAAAGAGCCAGAAATCGAGCTAGAATTGCATTTCTAGATGGTAATATGCTTGGAATTAAGCTAGGATTCCATTCATGGATGTAAAAGGGCCAGAAGTCAATCTCATGGAAAGGCACTTCTAGATAGAAAGAACGGCATTTCTAGATTTAAAACGCCAGAAATCATGCTAAAATGGCATTTCTATATGGAAAAAAGCCAGAAATCGAGCTAGAATTGCATTTCTAGATGGTAACATGCTTGAAATGAAGCTAGGATTCCATTCATGGATGTAAAAGGGCAGAAGTCAATCTGGAAAGGCATTTCTAGATAGAAAGAACGGCATTTCTAGATTTAAAACGCCGGAAATCATGCTAAAATGGCATTTCCAGATGAAAGAGAGCCAGAAATCGAGGTGGAATGGCCTCGATTTTTTTTTTTCACATCGAATAGGTGAAATTTGTACAGAGTCGCGGGTCTACTGATTGGTGATAATGTAGCCGAAGATTACTACAGTTGAGGGGAAAAAAAAACCTTTTTCTTACCAGATTTTGGATGTTTTTCTCATTTTTATCCCAGAAAACCATGTATTCGCCTGTTTCCCTTGTTTTCTGGCACTAAAATAACGCCAATTTTGCAGATTTTTGCTCGTTTTCCTCTATGGTTTGGCCTTGAGGTACACTTTTTACTCAGTTTTTTGACAACAAAAAAACAACCTTGTTTCCAGATTTTCGGGAGTTTTCCTCGATTTTCTTTTCCTCGACACTTAGGCCTAAAATGTGCGGTTTCAAATTATTTTTTGTTTCCCTCGTTTTTTTTTCCTGGATGTAACTATTTTTGAACCCGCGTTCTCTGTATGCCGAGAATTTGAAATTGGCGCTTTCGCTGTAGAGGAGGCGTAGCCAGGCAACCTTTGAGGGCAGCAATAGGGCGGAAGAGGAAGAAGGGGTGGGGAAAAACGGCAACCCCTCTGTCCTCTCATTGATTTTTGTGACGGGCGCCCCGACTTACGAGTAAAAGCCGGGGGGAAATCGTAGTGGCGGTGTAGAAAACACGCCGTTATGACCAGCTAGCCATTAATTTCCGAGGACAAACCCCCCCTCAGCCGCCGAAACCATGGACAGGTGACCAAATGCTATTGAACCGAATAATACAGACGTAAGTAACCTTTTTCTGCCGGTCCAATCTCCTTTTATTTCACGCCATCTCCCTTTAAATTAAAAAAATAGAGGGGGTAAAGATGCTATCTTTATATACATGACTTCTTTTTTCCTATCTTAATTAATTCCCCCACATTACTCAACTTTCTAAATATCTTTTTCATTATAAATTATATCTAATAAAAAATTTTATGAAATTTATTGGCGTGGGAAAACATAAAATAATGTTCATTGACCCAGAATAATGCATGCCATCTCATTAGCGTTCAGCTGTCTTTCTACACCCTCAGATTTTTTCACAAGCGACCCCCTGGTTCTACCCCCGTCTATCGATCCGTCTCCCTCAAACATATGTGTCCGCACAGCATCTTTAGGTCGTTTTGTTCCCGATAAAGAAAGGAAAAAAAAGGGGGTGGGTTCTCAAAAATTAAAGGTATCGAGCTTCTTTTTAGACCACCATTTTGTTCTGTGTGTAAACATAAACGCCACCCCTTCAAAAATAAGCTCTTGAGCATTATCTCAAATCTCCCTTTACAAATCCTCCCTCGCAAAGCTTCCCTTTTTTTAACAAAAAAATCAATAAATGATTTAATTGCTGCAAAACGTCTTCAATTTACGACAGTTGTGAAAACTGCATAAAATATTATTTTTTTTACGACCGAAAACGAGGTAGAAAACTTGGAAGCTCATGGATAATTTACCCAAGACGTAATTCATGTGAGGTGTCCCTCCTTGACAGGAGAATGGCGTGTAGATTATGACAAGTTTTTAACGTCTTGTGTCTTCATAAAATATGAAAATCTTTTTCAAACTAAAGGCCTACTTGTGTCTACCTAATAATGCCATCCTATTTTAAAATCCTTTACCTTCTAGCTATTTTATCCTTTAGCTAAAAGATCATTGGACATTTCGTTGTTTCCAAAGCAAAAACTTCAGCAACAGTGGTAGTTAGGAAAGGTAGTTGGGAGAATTCTGGTGGCTATGAAAAGGCATAAAATATCTAGGTCTCTTGAAGTCCCCAAGATGTCGAATTGTTCTATAAAGGAAATGACGAATTCTCTCTTTTTTAACTCCTCTCCATTCATGCTACACGAGTGCCAAGAGTTTAGTCATTCAAACGGGAATTTTGATGAAAAACACGGATAATAAAAAGTAAAGAATGAATTCACGCCATGAATGCCAAATCAGATATTTCTGTATTTTCTGTTCTTTTCCTTTGATTGCTCGGCCTTGAGAATCCCTTTTTACTCGATACTAACAGTTTTCTTCAGTTTTTTAGCAGAAAAACGCCCTTTTTCCTTCATTTATGGCCTTATTCCTCAATCTTCTGGCCAAGGAAACCCATTTTTACCCAATTTTTGGACGTCTGCCCCGGTGTACTGTTCTTTCTTTCGATTATTCGGCTCTGAGAAACCCTTTGTACTTGATTTTTGGGAGTGTTTCTCGCTAAAAACAGCTTTGTTTTCTGCCTCTTTTTTTATCTGTTTGTTGACTTTTCTCTCGGTTTTCTTCCGAGCAGGTTCTTTAGCGCAAAAACGTCCTTTTTCCTTCATTTATGGCCTTATTTCTTAATCTTCTGACCAAGTAAACCCGTTTTTACCCAATTTTTGGACGTCTGCCTCGGTATACTGGCCGAGGAAATCCATTTTTACCCAATTTTTGGACGTCTGCCTCGGTATACTGTTCCTTCTTTCGATTATTCGGCTCTGAGAAACCCTTTGTACTTGATTTTTGGGAGTTTTCTTTATTTTTTCGCCAAAAACACCTTTGTTTTCAGCCTCTTTTTTTTATCTGTTTGTTGTCTTTTCTCTCGGTTTTCTTCCGAGCAGGTTCTTTAGCGCAAAAACGTCCTTTTTCCTTTATTTATGGCCCTATTCCTCAATCTTCTGACCAAGGAAACCCATTTTTACCCAATTTTTGGACGTCTGCCTC
Source organism: Orius insidiosus (assembly GCA_014119065.1). Classification (NCBI taxonomy): domain Eukaryota; kingdom Metazoa; phylum Arthropoda; class Insecta; order Hemiptera; family Anthocoridae; genus Orius; species Orius insidiosus. Next base: position 11,355 of record JACGAQ010000842.1, on the reverse strand, counting down.
GGTATACTGTTCCTTCTTTCGATTATTTGGCTTTGAGAAACCCTTTGTACTTGATTTTTGGGAGTTTACCTTAGTTTTCTCTCCAACAACACCTTTGTTTTCTGCCTATTTTTTTATCTGTTTGTTGTCTTTTCTCTCGGTTTTCTTCCGAGCAGGTTCTTTAGCGCAAAAACGCCCTTTTTCCTTCATTTATGGCCTTATTCCTCAATCTTCTAACCAAGGAAACCCATTTTTACCCAATTTTTGGACGTCTGTATACTGTTCCTTCTTTCGATTATTCGGCTCTGAGAAATCCTTTGTACTTGATTTTTGGGAGTTTTCCTTAGTTTTTTCGCCAAAAACACCTTTGTTTTCTGCCTCTTTTTTATCTGTTTGTTGTCTTTTCTCTCGGTTTTCTTCCGAGCAGGTTCTTTAGCGCAAAAACGCCCTTTTTCCTTGATTTATGGCCTTATTTCTCAATCTTCTGACCAAGGAAACCCATTTTTACCCAATTTTTGGACGTCTGTCTCGGTATACTGTTCCTTCTTTCGATTATTCAGCTCTGAGAAACCCTTTGTACTTGATTTTTGGGAGTTTTCCTTAGTTTTCTCGCCAAAAACACCTTTTTTTTTATCAGTTTGGTGACGTTTCTCTCGGTTTTCTTCCCCCAAAACACCCCCTTCCCCAATTTATTACATTTTCTGTCGTTTTCCTCGATCTTCCTTTCTTCTGTTCAAAAAAACCTATTTTTTAAATGATGTTTTTGGACGTTTTCTCTGCTTTCTGACCAAAAGTCCCCGAATCATCATTTTTATCTGTCGTTTCCCTCGATGCTTCGGCCCAGAGAAACCCTTTCATCGCATTGGTTTTTTCCTCTGTTTTTTGCCCTGAAAACGCCATTTTTACTGACGTATTGGCCGTATTTTCTTGTTTTTCTGATCGAGAAACGGCCGTTTTACTGTGTATTTTGGTGGAAGAATCTCGCGCAGATTGACCCCACTTAGCTAATGTATAATTAAATCGATATACCACTAATTTATTCTCGTTAATTAGTAGGCAGGATTATTCGGGCTTCTGGTTAGAGAATCATTTTACACACCTAAATCTGATTGTCTACCTTTTTTTTTTTCTATAAAGAAAGGAAACTATTTTTATCTACAAAAGGGACCCATTATTTTTGGAACTCTGCTTGGAACTACTTATCGCAGTTTTTATATTCGAAATCTTGGTTACGTTTTGTAGTTGGTTGTTATGAATTTTTGGGCAAAACAGTCGATTTGCGTTTTTTTATCTGTGGTCCTAAATTTTTAATGTATGGACGGCATCTAATTTATTATTTATTAGGTTCGGATTATGGAACAGAGGTTGGTGGATGCCGAGTGGAGTGCTACAGGAACATCCGTCGCCTCTGAATGTGAAGACAGAGAAAGGGAGGAGGCCATCAACAAGCTAGCGTCTCAAGTAGAACAGCAGGTAAGATAATAACTACTAATAAAAAAGCCATTTCCTATTAATCAATATGTAGAACGTCCACTCGTATAATTAGACAGGTTTCTGTATTAGTCATCCACTGACTAAGAGGCCTCTTGTATAATTTTTCATGTCCAAAAGTAAGAGTGAGGCTTAAAAAAACAAAATAATATTAGTCATCAGTAAATCTTTAAACGTTTTTAAAAAAGAAAAAGAAAACATTTCTTTTAATATAAGGCCGTTTTTATTGTTGCTGTGGTTTTATGACAAGGCTGCTCAGCTGTAAACCCTCTGAGTCATGAAAAAGGGGGGAGAAGTTTTTATGCTAGGGCGTAACATTTCAGTCCTTTCTGCACGTCAGACGAGTTCATAACTTCTTGAAATTTCAGAGGCAGCTTAGATTGGCTGACGCTAGACAAGTCGAGGCGAAGGCGGCCAGAATCAAAGAGTGGGTGACGAACAAACTCAAAGAGCTCGAAGCTCAAAATCAACATTTACGAGAGCAAAACCATCGCTGCAATCAGCAACTTGAGCTACTTAGGCGGCACATGGCTGATCTCGGTACAGACAGGGCGAGGCCGCAAAGTCTCCTCAGATCCAACACTACATCTTCCACAACGTAATCATTTATCAACTCATTTATTTTTAACTAAAAAATTTTTTAGTGCTCTTTTAGAAAATGAGGCAGTTTACGCTGAAGTTCCTAGAAGGCCAAAACCTGTTCCGCAAGAGCCTGGAACGCAACTTGGCCACCGACGGCATCTTTCAGCCACAGCTGTCACCATAAATACAACCAGCCCTTCGCAGCAACTCAGCGATGACTTGCAAGCTGCTGTCGAAAGTCTTGCTCTTCTCCCAGTCCACATTCGACGTAAAATCCTCATTTTTTTCCAAATTTTTTTTTACCTTTATTTATATTTTAGCGAAATCTGAATGTATGGATTCCGAACAGGGGCATGATTATGCAGAAATTTATACACCAAGTACAGAAAAAGATGCGTGGGATGTGACCAAACCACCGACACCACCTTTGCATCGGTAAAAGATTAATTTTTCTTCCAATTTTTTATATTTTTTTGTAGATTCCCATCTTGGGAAAGCCGAATATATCAAGTGGCTAATGAAGGCCTAGCGCCTCATCCGACTCCAGATTCAAGTAATAATAATACAGCGACAAGGCTTCATGCTTCTCAAGGTTACTGCGAAATTAGTGTTCCTGTTTATGCCACCGTGAAAGGGGTAAGTTTTTCTTTTAAAATTTGTACGGTTTTATATTATTTGTTTTCAGAGAGCAAGTCAAATTCGGTCAATGCCGTTTACTGGGGATTCGTCTGATGATTCCAGTGATGGTGAAGGAGACCATACGAATGCTTTAAATTTAAGTACTACCAGAGGAACAAACAGTAGTTCTGATAACACAGGTATGGTAATTTAAGTGGACTACCCTGTATATAAACCATTTTTTAAATTTTAGATACTTCATTGTCAAGCTCAAGTCCAAGTAAGAGTCATATTCAAACAACTTCAAGCTTTTCTCCTGCAAAAAGAAGTTCTTCGGTTCCCCTTCAAAAGTATGTTGCGTAAGTTTCTTTTCCATTTTTTCTTCTGTATTTTTTCGCGCTTAGTTTTTTGTTTTTGCACTTTTCTTTTGCCGTTTTTTTTATTATTATTTGGGATATAATTCCCTAGATACATCATTTGAGTCCGGTATGTCCGATGATTATGCAATCCCTCCAGACGCTGTATCGTGCGAGTCATTGGACTGGAGCGGGCTGGCGCGCGGCCCAGGAGGAAGCCCAAGTCGTACCCAAAGAGGAGCCGAGCTGCTGGAAAAAAGCGGGCACCTGGCTAAACTTGGAGGAAAACTTAAAACTTGGACGAGGCGATGGTTCCAGCTTAACAACGCCAAACTTCGCTATTGGAAAAGCCAAGTACGATTCAAACCTCATTTAGGCTTAAATAAAACATTTTTTTAGAATGACGTCAACAGAAAACCGCAAGGAGAAATCAGCATTGATGAACACTGTAGAATAAATAGAGCAGAAGGAGCTGCTACATTTGAAATTGCCACTGAAAAGAAAACTTATTATTTAACTGCAGATTCCATAGCAGCTACTGAAGATTGGGTCCGAGTTCTCCAAGTATGTACAAAAAATTAATAATTTTAAGTTAATTTTTTTTTTTTTAAAGAATGTTCAAAGAAGAAATGCGACCAAGTTACTTCTGAGCCGAGAACATAACAAGCCGACGCTTCAGAGCTGGCTGACAAAAGTGAGAAACGGCCATGCGAAAAATGCTGGTGCGTTTTACTCGGGAAGATGTTCCTTTATTTTAAATCGCCTTCGGATACGAATGCCGTCGGGCAGATAAACATGAGGGACGCCCGTGTCCAGCAGGTCGAACACGTCTCCGATTCGGACAGCGAAGACCGAGATAGCGATTTGGCTCAACTTACTATCGGAATCTTCCCAAATCATCAACCTCCCACTTATCTTCTTATGCCAAATAAACAAGAAAATGTAAAAAATTTAACATTTTTTATTCTTTTATTAATTTTATTGTTATAGGATTCTTGGTTGTATCATTTGACAGTCGTATCAGGCGCGGGACCAAATGCAGGAACGCAGTATGAGCAACTTGTTCAAAAACTAATGGAAACTGATGGAGACCCAAGTATGTAAAATCTTAAGAATTTCAAGTTAGGTCAAATCAAAACCATTTCCATGGTGTCCAAAAGGATGAAGCCCAGAAATCGTAGGTTTCTTGGCCTAAAAACAAGGAAAACTTCCAAAAATTCTAACTTAGTTTCTTGCCTAAAAGATCTGTCTTCACAATTCAGAAACTCCCAAAACTTAATCTCTTTTTTTTTTAGATTGTGTGCTTTGGAGGCATCCTATTCTTCTTCATAGTAAAGAGACAATAAGCTCACCTCTGACGACTTTGTCTTCTGAAGCCCTGCAAGCTGATGCTATTAAACTATTCAAGGTTGGCATATCTTTAAAAACCTAAAATGAAAAATAACTTTCTTTTTATAGAGCTGCCAACTTTTTACATCGGTCGCTGTTGAATCTGCTGGTATCGACTATCATGTCGTACTAGCCCAGAATGCCCTCCAGCAGTGCCTGACCAATGGGAGCTTCAGGCGGAAATGATGTGCGCTCTAGTCAAGCAAACGTCGAGGCACGTCCCGACCAAGACAGGCGTCCAGGTATTCGCCAAATTGAGGCATCGTGTAAGTGTCCCTTCCCGCATGGCATATTTTTATTTTTAAGTTAAGACATTTTCAGAACAGCTGTACATCTAGCCATTCTGATCAATCGCACTTATTATTTATAGTTATATTTTTTCAGCGAACCTTTTTTTTATAAGTTCAGCTTGATGTTATGCACTTTGTTGCACCATTTATATTCTTGCTAGGCTGAATGTCGGTGTTTAGTCCAAAATAGGAGCATGATCACTATAGCCCATTAAGGGAATATCGTGATTTTTTTATATTTTATACTTGGGGAAGGGTATTGGACTGGGGGCTTAGGCACCGTGTTGGCTTTCAGCAACCTGTTATGCGCAACGCAGTCGCTGTTCTCGTGTGATGGTGCCGGATCGCCGACTGTCGGACCACTTCCAACCCACCACCAGGCTCCAGTCGATTCCTGCAAAGCGAACCCACCAAATTTCGCCCTAGTCCAGGCCTGGCAACTCCTCGCATTGGCCGTGTCGCTTTTCGTCCCAAAAACAAACTTCTGTGGTACTTAAAACTCCACTTACTACGTAACACCGATAGCAAGTATGTATTCTAAGTTATCAATATTAAGTTATAAAAGCCAAATTTAAAGGACTGAATGCGGTATGCTGCATATTGTGAACGAGCTTTGGAAAGAACGATTCAAAATGGTGGACGAGAAGCAAAACCTTCAAGAATGGAAGTTCTGTCTATTTTATTAAAAAAACCCTTATCCATTCCCTCCCGCATTCCATACCAGTCCATTTACTAAATGGGACTTACCAAGTCGTCGGCTTGATGGGTCATCGACAATAGAAGAATTTATGTCTACTCTAAATCAAGAAATCGGCTGCAGAGAATCTGCAACATCAGGCTTCACGTTATTCAGCGACGATCCTATCGAAAAAGACCTTGAAACTACATCGATCCACAAGCCAAACTCTGCGATGTCATTTCAAATGGGAAACCGCTCTTCGAGAAAAAGGTTCCGGAAAATTCGAGACGACCAGAGTCATACAGCTTGTGTATAAAAACAGACTTTACTGGAGACATGTCGCCAAAATGGAGACTGACCGAGAAAGGCTTCTTTTATGCTACCAAACAAACCATCAAGTCGTCCAAGGAAGATTTCCCGTCAACCGTGACCTTGCTCTCGAACTAGCAGCATTGATGGCTCAAGTAAAGACATTTACTTAAATTTCAAAAAATAACCCATTTTTTTAGATTGATTTTGGAGATATCATGCTGAAAAAGGACGTGGAAGTGGTGGAGTTAGAGATCTTCAAGTTCTTCAGGCTTTAGACAAGTTTTATCCTTACAGATACAGAGATGGGCTACCTCAAGACACTCTAAAGTACGTTTAAATTTTTCTTTTGAATATAAATTATTTTTTATAGGGAACTTCAGAGTGCTCTTCAGGAAAAATGGATGTCTTTAAAAGGCAGAGGGCCACTCGATTGTGTCCGAATTATCTGACTTGTACACGTAAATGGCCTTATTTTGGTGCCAGCTTGTTTCAAGCTAAAGTAAGTTTTTAGAGGATTTTAAACGTGTCTAATCTGTTGTTTTAGCTGAAGCAAAGTGAATGGGGGATGGTCTGGGTGGCTGTGGCGGAGGACAGTGTGACTTTATTGGAGTTGGACACAATGCAGCATTGGCCAGATATCCTTACACAAGCGTCCTTACATTTGGTGGTTGCCAAGATGATTTTAGCTCGTAGTCAATTCAGATGAAGGACTCGGATCGCAGAAACATCTTTTTGCTCTGAGCAAACCTAAGGTAGTTTTTTAAAATAAGAACTTCAGTTTTTCAGCAGAGAAACTTCCTTTCACTGGTGTTTATAAACCACTGTTTCCCCAGATTTTGGTGTTCCTCTTGTTTCATCTAGGTATTTTCGCTTTTTAATCTTCACCAATTTTAAAAGTTTTTTTAAAAAAAATAAATATATAGATAATGTCTTTATTTATTTTCTCTTTTTTGTACAATATTACATTTTTGCACAAAATAATAAATCAAGACTAGTATAGCCCTAGGGCCGTTTATGTTTGTTTGGAGTCTTAAAAAACACGAGAATGAAATCACAATTTCCTTTGGTGAACATGAGTTAATCATAGTAAAATAAAATCACAACTTTCTTTGGCTACGAGAGCTTTTACAAATTATAATACAATTAATACAGTTATAAATAAATTAAAATACAAACACCTTTTTTTTTTCGCGACACTGGGTCTACATACAATTAAATATATATTAGACAATATTATATTTTCTCTTTCCTTAAGCACCCGCTTAAAGTATACAATTATACTTCTCCAGTCATCTCCATTAATTTTCTTAATAATATCTGTTGGATCAGGCTGGAGTACACCAAATACTTCTCTTGCCTCTCCGAGACGTGTACATGCAACCACCACATGGAAGATATCTTCTTTCTCTCCTGTCATACATATTGCACAGCTGGTGTCGGACGCCCCTATCTTATAACCTTTAAGACCTAAAACTTCACCTCTGATTTGGAATAAAAGCCTTTTTTCGTTCCATGTCAGTTCGGAATGAAGGTAGCTTTTGTCGTTTAAATTGAAGTTAAGCACTTTACCCAGTTCACACCTGTCTGACCCCCTGATTACATCCTCAAAGTTCTTTAAACAATCATTCCCAACCTTTTTTCTCAGCGCCTCAAGCGTCTTCTCCCAAATTTCCGTTCCAAAACCTCTATCTAATCTGGTCAATTCATTTTTCACAAGCATTTCATTCATATCTTTGTACCAGTAACAATTACATTCCATTGTATGCTCAGCAAGAATCTTGGGTAACCTTGAGTCATCCATTGCAAGAACCTTTAAAATGTAATCATGGTGGATCTTCATCGTATCAAGGTACATAGGCTTTGAATTAGTTTCCAAATAAATAAATGCAGATCTGGTGTGATTGGGTGCATGCATTAGTCGCTTCACAAAATATCTGTACAGCTTTTCAATTTCACCAAACATCTCTCCACCCCAAACTTGGGCTCCATAAAAAATAATCGTTCGAATTATGGTGTTAAAAAGTTTCATTTTTACGTTAAGTTGCAGCAAATCGTTCCCCACTAACTGTTGCCATAAAAGATTTAGACCCAATTTCGCTTGATTTAATTTCTGTCTGTGATTTTCACGCAATGCTAACTTGGGGGTCAATACTATGCCCAGGTATTTATATTGGGTTACAATTTCAATGTCAGAATCGCCATACCTCCAATGTTCTCTCCCTGCACGCCGCCCTCCATTACAAAATCATTATCTTAGACTTGTTCAAATTAACCCGGAGATTCCAAGTATCGGCGTTTTTTTAACATGTTTATCATTCGCTGTAGCGAGGGCGGTTCTGAGGCGAGCAGAATAACATCGTCGGCATAAGCTAAAAGTGGAACCTTTTTCCTCCCTATTTGTACCCCACCCCCATCTAGAAATTCTTCCAAATCGTTTAAGAATAGAGCGAATAGCAGGGGACTAAGTATACAGCCTTGTTTAATGCCCATTTCGATCGCAAAACTTTCAGAGAGCCCATTTTTTAAGTATACCGAACCCACTGTACCCGTTAACAAGCCAATGACATTCCGAATCAATTTGGTACTAAACCCCATAATTGTAAGCTTATACTTCAATGCGTTCCTATCAATAGTGTCAAACGCCGAAGCAAAGTCTACAAAGAATGCATACACTTTGCTTCTTTTCCTACTTAACTTCAACTTAATTAAATTAAACAATGTGAAAATATTATCCATCGTGGAGTACCCTTCCCTAAATCCGCTCTGAAATTCGTTTAGGAGATTGCAGCGCTTAGCGAATTCTTTTATTCTATCACAAAGGGGCCTGCATAAATTTTCCCAATAGCATTGTTAAACGCTCCCCCTATAGTTTTCCACTTTTTCTTTATCTCCCTTCTTATATAGTGGAAATATAATGGAATTCTTAAATTTATCCGGGATTTCAGCTGAGTTATAGATTTTATTGTAAAATTGTAACAGAGACATTAGCAGTGAAGGTGGACCATTCTTTATAAACTCAAATGGGATCCGGTCCTCGCCGGGAGCTTTATTATTTTTAACTTTACCAAGAACTGCTATAAGTTCATCCATAGTAAAATTCCTATCCATATCATCATCAACTATATAGGGGTCTGCGTATTGTATTCTTTCGACGCTTAATGTAGGATTATATAGCGCATGAAAATGTTTAATCCATTGCACAGGTTCAATGTTTGGTGAACATATCAAGCCTTTTTTCCTAAATTTATTAGCCAACTCCCAAAACTGCTTGCTGTCTTTTGACTCATTCTTTTTTAACAACATCCTCATAATAAGCTACCTTCTTTCCCTGACAAAGCGCATTATATTCATTACGATAATTTAAGTACAACAACTTTTTTTCTACAATATCTGTCTTTTTAAATTCAATTAGAGCCATACACATTTTATGTTTAAGTAGTTTACAGTGCTTGTCATACCATGGTTGCTGAAAAATGTTTCTGAGTGGCTTCGGATTGGAACCAGCAGCCTTTTTAATACTTAAGCAGATATAGTCAAGTTCCTCATTTACTGCTGTTTGTTCCCTACTATTTTTTAATATTTTTGTCAACCTATTATGATATATATTTTTATCAATGGCTTTCCATTTCAATTTAGGATACAATGGTAAAAAATTATCAAAATGTTTTATTTCTTTTTCTAAGCTTAGTACCGACACCACTGGCATATGATCTATAAGGTTGCGAGTCCACACTGAAATCTCTAATGCATTCAACAGCATTAGTATTAATGCAACAGTAATCAATTACTGTGTTTGCGTTAGATCGCAGAAATGTAAACTCCCCTAGTGCGTCATTTTTCGTACGACCGTTTAGCACCAGCATATTGAAATCATTCATAAGATTCAGTATGGACTCACCCTCGACATTTGATTTTTTGTCTTTGGATGATCTGTTGGTAAACACCACTGGGTTTTTCCATATCACATTTTTGGTTATTATCTTTTGCATATCTTCTCCTATTCTAGCATTTAAATCTCCCATAAGCATAAGGTTAAGATCACAATTATTTAAAACAATTTCATAAAGACTACGATACTCCTTATTCCATTGAGCGTTACAGTTAATATAACACGGTATGATATAAATACTATCGATTTGATTTTTTACTTTAACAGCAATAGTGTCACAAAAGGCATTTTTACTCCCCAACTTAACAAATTTAATATTCTGGATTGCATTTTTAATTCCGAAAAGACAACCCTCAGAGGCCCTCCCTCTTCTTCCTACAACCTTATTAGCTGGAACCCATTCAGTTGTATATTCCCCCAGATTACAATTACTCGAAGCTATTTCCTCTTTAACCATAAATGTTTCAAATAGAAAGAACACATCGAACTCTTTTAAATACGCCATAAATTGAGGATTACTAAGGTTTTTCTTAAGACCTTTACATTATAGGCCATAATACTAATACTACCAAAATTATTTCGAGATTTTACGACGTTGGTTGGTGTTACCTTGGTAAGTTTATGAGGTTGACCATGATGGGACGAGGTTGAAGCAACGATGTTTGGTTCTTGATAAGATGATTCGTTTGACTCTGGTAGGCTGCCAAGCTGTCGAACCGCCGAAGTACTCTCTCCCGAGGACCGATCTACCGGTAAATCGCCTTCATCAGCAGACACTTCATTAACTGCGCCGCTTCCTGCATTCAGAGAGTCGACAATTTGCATTATATCCGGGTTGTTCTCTTTTTGATTCGTCGCATAGCCATGGTTAGGTCACATCCGAGAATTTTATTTATTACAGGTAGTCCATTGGCTCCTTTATGGCAGAGACCCTTTTTTTAACCCATGTAAAACGCTCATGGCGAAGTATGAGAGTAAGACCGAAGATTTTGACTCTCAGGCTTGGTCTCATCACATTTATCATTTTTTTGACGTTTATTAGCTTCATAAGTATTCGTCTCTCATCAAGCATCTTGTTAGGGTAGATATAGATGCCAGTCCCTTTCAACTTGACTGCTTTTTGTAGAACCAGTCTACAATCATCACAATTACTTAGCGTCACCATGATCGGCTTGGCTCCTTCCCGACACGTCAGGACTTTTGTGTCTTAATTTTAACATGAATTTCAAGTTTTTTCGTAAAGAGATCGGCAATACAACCGTCAACGGCCTCCTTAGCATCAGCGACGATTCCTCTCACTATCACACAGTTACTGCGATACTTGTTCTCTTTTAAAAGGGTCAATCGTTTAAACTCACGTGAATGATCTGAATGAGAGCGTTTTAATGCTGTAAGCGACTCCGCAAGGATTCTATTTTCGTTTCTAAGATCATTCAATTCCCGTCGTAAAGTTAGCAGCGTAGTAGGAACTCTAACGCCAATTTCATTAATGAGATCATTAATTACGGCTTCCAAATCCATCACTTGATTTATTTATTGAGTATTTACCAAATAATGACGATAATTTTCGAATTTTCTGCGAGAAATATAAAATATAGCTCCGGAAACTGCGATGTAAACAATGGATAACAGATCGGCCAGGTTATGTTCGATTGAAATTGTATTTTACACCCACGAATCGCATTAATTCACTATAAAAACTGTCACTTTAACGATAGATTGGTCTATTTAATGTCCAGGTTAAAAAAAGAATTTGATGTTAAAAGTAAA
>JACGAQ010000841.1:0-86247 GCA_014119065.1 Orius insidiosus | reverse complement strand
TTTTGAGGTAGAAAAGGGATTTTAAGACCCACTCCAACAAATATTTTTAAACAAACAAAAAACCCCAAAGTTCTAATTAAATCCGGACAATGGCAACAACGAAATTCTAAATATTAAAACATAAGTTCATATTTTAATTAACTTTACTAAGCCTATACATTAACAACTAATGAACATTTCTAAAACTAAATATTAATATTAATAAATTATCTTCTTTGAATTCCTTCAACTTTTGAAAAGCACCTGCGGTGAAAGTTTAAACATGAATATCTTATACAATCAGATAAATGCATTGTTTTCCTTCTAATAGGACGAGTTGGCCGAGTTCTTCTCAGGTTTAAACAAGAACCTTCAAATTATCCTGTTTCATTTTATATCTGTTTGTCTACTCTCTCTAAGTATCCCGATTACCATCATAGATATGAGGCGCTCCGGGTACGAAGGGCGAACTCGACATCGGACAAATTTTTTAACTTCCTAAGAAGTTATTGTGATACCCTCGACGTCGGGTTTTTTGGGGAAGTGTCCTAGTTTATTTTTCATTTTCAGATTCTAGACCTCTTGGTGAATACACCCATAATTTTTATGTTGAGTTCGCCATTTTTTCCCCTTTAAATACGTAAAACCGAAAATTGTTTTTGTCGAGTTCGCCCTTCGTACCCGGAGCGCCTCATATGTTCTCTTCCAGTTTTTTTCATGTTTGCATTTGTAAAATTTACTATTTTGTTGTAATAAATAATTTTTTTTTAATCAAACAATTAACCAATAATAGAGAAGAATGACTGTGATAACGGGTATCTCACGAGCGTTTCGGCTTAAAAGCCTCGTCAGGCTATTAAAAACCAATAATGAGGTGGTGAGTGGCTCTATCTTTTGGAGAACGGTGGCGGCGGCTTTAGGGAGTTTGTTTCCGGTTTCCCGCTATACCCACTAAATCTCCCGGAGATAGGTTCACAGTGAAAAGATATAATAATTGTGATAGAGGGAATAGCTCACCTGACGAGGCTTTTAAGCCAAAAAACGTCGTGAGATACCCGTTATCACAGTCATTTCTTCCTCTATTATTGGTTAATTGAGGCGCTCCGGGTACGAAGGGCGAACTCAACATCGGACAAATTTTTTTTTTTCATTTTCAGATTCTAGACCTCTTGGTGAATACACCCATATATTTTTATGTTGAGTTCGCCCTTTTTTTCCCCTTTAAATACGTAAAAACCGATATGCGGCAAAGCTCTAACTGCGATATCGGGTACGAAGGGCGAACTCCACATCCTAGTCACAACCCCACTCCTTTTCCCATTCCGGGCATGACTTTCTGTTGAGTTCGCCCGTAACATAAACTTTAAAATGCGAATATCTCGAAACTACGTTTTGTTGAGTTCGCCCTTCGTACCCGGAGCGCCTTAATTGTTTGATAGTAAAATCAACCCCCTTGCGGAATACAGACGCAATAAAAATTAAAATGTAAATTATTTTTTATAAAATTTGGATAAAGCTTAAATAATTTTTTTAAAAAGAATGTATGAATATTGGAATTTATAAAATATTTTAAATTTATACGGCACTATGAGTTTGTCGAAAATACTTTAAATACTTGTGTATTGGGGTTTCTAGGAAAACGCATTTAAAAAAAGGGACGAGAAAATCTAATTTGTAAAACCGACTGCATGTAACCCAATAGTATTTTGCCTTTGGAAGTAAAATTACCTTTTCCGTCGGTGTACCTTGCTCATTGTGAGAAAAGGTGAAAAAAAAAAACTCTCTCTTTAATGGAAATCTGTTTTAGAGCTGGAAAAAGTATCTGGTTCGAGAATACTTGATTACTGGAGGTCCATTGTGAAAGTGTTTGTCGGAGGGAGGAAAAAAAGGGAAAAAAAAGCGGCTTTTGGTTTGGGAAAAAGGGAATGGAGCAACGCTATCGTTGATGTAAGGGAACGAGATAAAAAATGGCGAAAAAGACGAAAAAAAGGTGTGAGCTCGGTTTCAATTCCGTAGTGCATTGCAGTATGCTGAACGGCTGCAAGCAGGCCGGGATTGCGACCGGCTTTACGCATTGTCAACACATCTACTTGTTTACCCCACTGTATCATCTCAATTTTTTGGCAAGCTTTCTTGTTTGAGAATATCGAAAGAAAATTTTAATTTATTGTTTTTGGACTCTGAAAATAAGAAAAAACATAAAAGTTGACTTTTAAGCTTAATGTAGTGAAGAGCGTTATCGTCGAAAAGAGGTTATTCCTCTTTGTCACTATATTGATATCACTATCAACCCTTCAAGACTGATCGACCTCTCCGAACCGGTAAGGTCAGGATTTCACCATCTCTCAAAAGCTTAGACTTTCACCCGTTTCGAAAACCTCATTTTTCACACCCTTCCTAATGTTTCAACCATCACTTTTCAAATTCAAAAAAGGTCAATAAATCATAAAAATAAAAATTACATCAAAAAATTTTTAAAAATTTAAATTTATTCTATTGTCTACTTTTGTTTGGTGATAAAAAACGATGTTTTTTGTGGCCTAAAAACTCTCACCTTTATGGATATTATTTTTACTTAAAACCATTTCCTCAATTATTTAGCCCTCTGGGCTTAAAATCAAGGTTCTGATTTAAACCCTCTAAGGTAATTGCTGAATAACTCGGCCTGCATGTAACACTTGTTAAACGACAAAACGATTTACTTCGCTTTCGGGCAGGAATTTTAAGCAGAAGCCTCTGATTTTTTCCACCCCTTCTTTTTTTTTCTTCTAAGTCTTAATGTACCTTCAACAAATTTATGAACGGCAATAATTTCATTCCGCTTAATCAAGAGGCAATTAGTTGCAGAGTCGAGGAGTAATTGAGAACCACGGTGAAACCTTTAAAATTGCTGTTCCTCGCGATAGTGAATTATTTTTGTTTATGGTTTTATGTTAAAAATGTTAAAAATCTTATTTTTAAAGCTTTCTTCTTAATAAACTGTTTAGATTGTTATAAATACGTTTCTAATATAAGAAAAATTATTAATGCTGAAGTTGGCTTCGATTCGCGCACTTTTAGAATTTTTGTCCTGATAGATGGTTTCTTTCCGGAAAAATATCCGGTAAAAAGGGTTTTTCTAAAAAAAAAAAGGCAGCAAAAATCAGTTTCTAGCTAAAAACTCTGAAGAAATCGCACAAACACGCGTGTTATTAGAATAGGAGCTGAAAACCGCCCTGAGAGCTTTTTATTTTGACTTAAATCTTAGCTCAAAAGAGGGCTTTAAAAAAATTTTTTTACCTTCAAATTTTGCACTAAAAGGACCTTTTTTAGGGTCCTTACCCACATAATAGGGGTTTTAACTTCCTTAAACATTATATTGTTGAACCTAATAATGGCCCTCCCGAATAACGGGATTTTTGGGGAGGGTCTTCTAGACCCCGGAATATGGATCTACACCGATCTCAACTTTGTCTGTGTTGCCGGCCGGCCGTAGCATTTTTTTTCGGAACACTTTACGGCCACAGTTTTCATCCGATTTTCACCACAATTTTCACACAAATTTCTTTAGCCTGTGAAGAAGAATGTAACAGGGCTATTTTGAATTTCGAAAAAATGGCGGAGATATGACTGTTTGAAATTTGAAATATTCGCTGCGGCCGAACCGCTGCGCGTCCCATTTTCACCAATTTTCACCAATTACTCCTTATATTAAGAATTTTGGTGTAAAAAATTGCCATTTTTTAATTATTATTATTTTTTTTTAGTAGGGAGAAATTTCATACTTCTACCCATCACGAGAGGCACATCCCTAGGCCTAAGAGCCCATTATTTTACCTTGACACTTAAAAAATTTTCGAAAAAAAGGAAAATTTTTCAAAAAAAAAAACGCGCAAATAAAAGGAAAACCGGAAAATTTTCTAAAAAAAAACTTAGAAAATTTTTTGAAAAAAAAAAAACTTCCCCCTTCTTATTCTTTCCCTCCTTATACTTCCCTCCTTATACTTTCCCTCCCTTTGTTCTTTCGTTCCCTTATACTTCCCCCTCCGTTATACTCCCCCTCCGTTATGCTTCCCCCTCCTATATACTTCGTCTTGCCTATACTTTCCCCCTAATTACTTCTTTAAGGAAGTGTTCGTTGGAAGCTCTTTAAACCAGTACTTAAGGGTCCTTCACCACATAATACGATTTTTTTTTCTGGTTTTCTTCATTTTTCAGAGTTTTGAAAAAAAACTCTTGTACTTAAGTAAATGAATGTATTTCAAAGCTAAATTAAAAAGAAAAAAAAATTAAGAACCCAACAGCTTTCACGCAAAATAGGAGAACAATTTTATAGAAAAATCCCGCTGTATTAGGTGGTGTAAAGGATCCTTAATAAGTGCTCAGGGGATTTTTCTTGTCTTCATATGTAATAATAATTTTTAAGCTTTAGAATAAAAATGGTTTGTTAACTTTTTTTTTCGTTGGGAAATAGGATTTTCTTGTTATAAAGAACATATTTGATAATAATGAGGTAAGGAATATTAAGATGGCGAAAGAAAAAAGTGCTTATGTTAGCTGTATGTGCTTTTCTTTGTGACGGTTACGATGGTACGGCGGGGAGGGAGAAAACAACAAACAAGGTGTTTGTCTAGATAGAGTCACCTCACCCCCAAAACTCATTTATCTCCCTCAACGCCCCCGTCCCTTACTCCCGCCTTACTTTTCCCTCATAGCCACTCCTCACCGAAAAACCATTCTCACAACATATTGTGACTTGCGAACCTCTTCGCCGTACGTAATTTTTTATAATATTTTCCCTCTCTGGAGGAAAACCTGATTTATTGCTCCAATAAACGCTCAACGGGAAAAAAGTGACAATTATTAAAATAAATGAGGATTTGAACTCAATCTTGTACGATAAATTAAAGATTTAAGGCTTCTTCTTTATAATTGAATACATTTTTAATTCTTATTGTAACGTTAAACAAAAAAAACTTTCTTTTTGCTAATTCAATATTCTTCACCAACCCTTGTCAGTTTATTTTCTTTTTTATTTATAGGACCCATTTTTATTGACATGACATGAGAAGGGATCTCCTTTTTATTTATTTACTATACTTCACGTTTGAATTTCTTATATAAAAAAAAAAGCTACATGGACGGAGTTACCAGTTAATTAGAGAGTTGCGGAAAAAGTCAATTTCATCGCTTGAGACCTCCATTTTCCGACGTATACCGTAATGAGGAGATCTAGGATTGCACTCACGTATTCGACTAGTTTGTCTCTAGGGCTGACACGTTCCCGGGGTCTTCTAAATGATGCGGATCATTTCTCTTTCCAGTTTAACTTTATGTTCCATTTAATTTAACGGCAAAATTTTTTTTTAAGCCTCTTCCATATGAGACGAAACTATGTTACAATTTTAACCGTAATACTTCTGAAAGGAAGTCGACGACAAAAGGAATGGGATAGTCTATCACAAAATTAGTTTTTCGTAAAAGGATTAAAGGGTTTTATAGAGTCAAAGTGAAGCAGGTTTTTCCTCTTTCCTTTTTTTTTTTTCTCCCTTTCACCCTCTCTTTGTGACGTAAAAGGTAATCCAACAAATGGGGGTGTTGAAATAGGAACAGAATTTTTTTTAAATCTAAATTTCCTTTTTTCTGCCGAACAAAATTAAATGGAAATTCAGAAATTCTATATTTCTAGTAGTAAAATGTTGCTAACTTTTTAGTTTTTGCTCAATTTTAAGTACAAAACACTTTGAAACTTTGAAAACCTGGTATCTAACACTATTCCTAGTAGCCTTTTTAACTACCTTAAAGAAGTTATTGCGATACCCTCGACGTCGGGTTTTTGGGGAAGGGTCTTCCAGACCCCGGAGGGTCAAATCGAATATTGATCTTTACCGATCTCAACTTTGTCTGTGGTTCCGTCCGGCCGTAGCATTTTTCCGGAACATTTTACGGCCACAGTTTCCAACCGATTTTCACCAAATTTCCACACAACCTTCTGAATAGTTGAACAAGAATTACCATCGTCTGGGATTTTTGAATTTCGAAAAATGGCGGAGATATGTCTGTTTAAAATTTTAAAAAATTCGCCGCGGCCGAACGTTTATCTGTTTTCACCAAATTTTCACCAATTACTCCTTATATTTTTTAAGAATTTTTGGTGTAAAAAATTGCCACTATTTAATTATTAATTTTTTTTTAGTAGGGAGAAATTTCATACTTCTACCCATTACGAGAGGCACATCCGTAGGCCTAAGAGCCATTATTTCTACCTTGACACTTAGAAAAATTTTCAAAAAAAAAAGTTAAAAAAGCGCGAATTCAAAAAGAGAACCCGGAAAAATTAAAAAAAAAAACTCGGAAAATTGAAAAAAAAAAACTCGGAAAATGTTTCGAAAAAAACTAGGAAAATTTGAAAAAAAAACTTCCTTTTTCCTTATACTTCCCCTCCCCTACTTCCCCTCCTTTATACTTTCCCTCTGTTCGTTATACTTTCGTTCCCTTAAACTTCCCCCTCCGTTATACTTCCTCCCATATACTTCCCACTCCGTTGTACGTCCCCTCCGTTATACTTCCCCCTCATATATTGTTACTTCTCTTTAAGGAAGTTTTCGTTGGACGCTCTTCAAACCAGTGCTTTTTTTAGTTGTTCTCCAATTTTGCGAGAAAACTGTTGGTTTTAAAAATTTTTTCTTTTGATTAGACTTAAGAATACATTTGTTCGCTTAAATACAACAGATTTTTTTTCAACAATCATAAAAATGTAGAAAATCAGAACAAATGACAATTTTTTAATCATAAATTTTATGATTGCAATTTAAAAAAAAAAATTGAAAAAATGAGTGTGTATCTTAATTATGTGTTTTTAATAAAGCTAAAAGCGAAGGAAGTTTTTTTTTCTAACCAATGTCAATTTGTTTGTTTGAAAGGAATTCGAACAATTTTTTGATACGGCAGTTTAAAAACTTTTTTTTTTTTTCGTCTTGTCAATTATGGTATAAAGAAATCTGGTTTTGAAGATAAGGACTGGGAGGAAGAAGCCACTGAAATCTTCTGCAGTTGACAGCTGGTTCCCCTTCAGAATCAAATATCCCAAAAACTAATGGAACCCAAACGATTTTAAGAAAAATTTTCAAATTCATATTTAGCGATCTCTAATTTCCATCAAATTCCTTGTGGGGAAATATTTTTTGGGATATCTACATTACGAGGGTAAAAACGATGTTGAAGGGTTGCGAGGAATTATTGATATTCGAATAGGCCAGGGGTCTCGGTTTGACCCGAGCAAGATTCTTCGGGGTCGTTCCTCCGAAATTTTCGGCTTTAGGGTGCCGTTCGAGCGCAGCTGGGCCTTTTAAGGGTGAAATAGCTATTCCCTTCGGACGGAAAAGGATTACGTAAATATAGAGCTTTCCCTTTAACCATCAACTTTTACCCAGTAATCTTTGGTTTATTCGAGCATAAACATTCGCATTTTTTTACCAAGTTGTGGATAAGAGAGTTATGATTGGGAAGATTGACTGTGAAAAATGTTTTTTCGCTATGATAGAGGATATATACGCACCCGAAGGTAAAACAACGTTTTTTACGGGCTGGGAAAACCTTCCGGCTCTCTCCCCGCATACAATTATCCTCGGGAACTCGCTTGCCCTCACTCTGGGTCCCTTTTCATGCATTTATGGATGATTAAATTTGCATAGCGGCCATTTTCTGGAGACGTTTTTGAAAATTAAATTCACCCTAGTGGTTCTTCAATTTCTCGTCGGAGTCAGCTTTTTACAAAGAATTCATTACGTTAACCTTAATCGACCGTTTATGCGGATTATCCTTTTTTAAAAGAAAATGAAAAACGCCATTTCTGATTATATTTTCGTGCTTTTTTAATTTTCTCTCACTGTAAGGTCGACAGTGTTCAAATGTTTTACGAGCGTTCAGGAATTCAGAAAAGCATGTATTTCTCGTTTCGTTGGCAATAAACAGAGAACTAATTTGGTCAAGGGAATTTCGCTACTAATTTCAAAAAGGAACTTTCGTTTCTACTGAAATTTTACTGCTCCATTTAGCCACAAGAATGCGTAAACCCGAAAAAAAGTGCTTCTACGTTGAGAAGTTATCTTTCTTTCGCTTTCCAGGATTTGGGTCGACATTGAGGATGTTTTATTCAAGAGCAGGAGGAAGAACTCGGACAGAAAGAGAAGCCAGAGCCGGAGACAAAACCTTGTTCACAGTTCACTATCTTAGAACGACGCAACGCGTATTTGCATTATTTCTTCCCTAGCGGAAAAACCTTTCTGGAATAGCGGGGAATTCACAGGCAGAAAAAATTACCGACACTCTCGTTGGATTTTATCTTCTTTTAAGTCTTTTTTCTTCAACAAAAACACTCTTGAAACTATAAAAAACAACATATTTTTTCTTTATATTTTTTATTTTTGAAATCTTTGATCCCATTTGCACATTTTAGGCTTTTTAGAAAAAAAAAGAAAATAATCTTTCAAAAAATACCCTTCGCGTCATTTTTTGGTTAAAAGGATCTCTGAAAAGGTTTTTCTCTCCCTCACTCGTATCCCATTATGGTATAAATATTTCTGATTTTTTTTTCCCCTTCTCTGGGAGTTTATTAATAGGCCCTTTGCGGATCTTTTCGATTCATGTGGAAAGCAACAGGGAAATTGACAAAGCAATACGTGAGGAAATGGGGAAAATAAAATTTGTCTGCGTTTTTAATTGCGTTTTCAATGCAGAAATTAGCATATTTAGAGAACTAAAACCGCTTTTCCGGATTTCCGAGAGTCGTGTTGGATGAGGTTACAAATTGATTGCGTCCCCAATGACACGGGATGCATGAAAATTAGAGCTCTATTGTAGCGAGTAATGCCACCCCTTCCGCCGGACGGTCTACAAGAGAGTCCGAGGGTCTAACAAGACCCTCTGACGAATATAAACCACGCGCGCTTTCACTTAACGAAAGGAAATTAAATACGTGACTTATTATGTTAATTTTCTTGTTTCTTTAAAGAAAAAAAGCGTTAATAGATTTTTCTCAATTTTCAATCCTTTTTTTGATTGGATGAGAAAAGAAAATTAATGAACAACCTAATTTCTCGAACGATTGAAAAGGATCAATCTTTTTTAGATTCGCCTCCTTTCTACTAGACCTCCGACTGAAATTACCGGAATTTCCTCTTTGCCGAGAGGATAAAGGGGATTTCGAATGAAAGCCGATAATCGTCCAATGAAAGGATAATTTAATTATTGACTTTTATGTCATTTGTTTAAAGGTATTGTCAACTTTTAGATAAAGTTTTACACAAAAAAGTGTCCGACTCAATATATTAGATAACGATACCAGGTTGCAGGGACAAGTTTATAACCAAATTTAGATGTGTATCTCCGGGGAAAAGAGCACACCCTGTGAAACCTCCTCGGAAATCGATTCTGGAGAGCTACGAGAGAGATATCTCCGGGTCCCGAACAGAGGTGCTGATCCCATCACGCTTTTATTGTCTCCGCTAACCCAGAAGATAAGTTAACATAGTAAGAGCCTGTAAACACACATCTTAACTATGTTAGTTTAGTCTTTCAAGTTTATCTTCCATTCCGACTCATCCGATAATTTTGAAGTTTCAACAACTCAAGCATTGTTAATATTTCTATCACAAATTTTAAACAATTCTCCAAACCATTTTCTCTCTAAATAATCAAAAGTAATTGTATCTAAAAAAATATGAAAATATTGTTCATTATGCAAAAAGCTTTTATCATTTTAGTAGCAATAATATTTTATGTGCCTCATTATTATTTATCTATAGTTTAGAAAAACTCTTGAAGTTTTATGGAAAGGAATAAAATAGGGGGCTTCGGTAACACGATAAGGAGCGATACTTAAGTCGTCTGAAATCTGATGAGCTGATCGATTCCCCACTCCCGTTTGAGCCAAGTACACAAAGTTCAAATATCTACTGTCCGGCTTTTCCTATAATGGAGGAAAGAGGGATTTAAAATTTAAAAGAAAAAAAAAATTATAGATATATATTCTGTTGATGATGGGAGTGACGCCCGAAAATCCGGTGTGAAAGTCGGTAGGTCATCCAAAACCGACCGTGGGAAATTTTTGTAAAACGTGTTTCTTTGCAATAGGAATGATGATATGAGGCGCTACGGTACGAAGGGCGAACTCAACAAAACGTAGTTCGAGATATTCGCATTTTAAAGTTTTATGTTACGGGCGAACTCAACAGAAAGTCATGCCCTGGAATGGGAAAGGAGTGGGGGTTGTGGACTAGGATGTGAGTTCGCCCTTCGTAACCGGTCGGATATCGCAGTTAGAGCTTGACGCATATCGGTTTTACGTATTTAAAGGGGAAAAAAGGGCGAAATCAACATTAAAATTATATGGGTGTATTCACCAAGAGGTTTAGATCTGAAAATGAAAAAAAAAATTGTCCGTGTTGAGTTCGCCCTTCGTACCCGGAGCGCCTCATATACCACTAAATATATGCAAATGGTAGTAACTGTTTCATTTAATTTCCCGTTGGACGTATGAGTATTTTGGTTCCCCACGACCAGAGGGCCGAACCCCCATTTTTAAAGCATTTCATGGCTGTAGGATAAAAATTTTCTTTAAACCAGAACAAGGGAAACTTATCTAAATAAATAAACGAAGTGCCGACCTAGGTAGTTGAATTAAGTCAGGGTGGCAACTGGCGGGGGACAATCTCCAGAGTAAAGAGAGAGAGAGAGAAAAAAAAAAGTCGAGTTTTTATCCGACTAAAAAACCTTTTAAGAGTTCCTGACTTGCGAGGTTGATCCGCCGAATATATACATAAAAGAAGGGTGGGTTTTAATCTTGTTTTTCGGTAGCCGATCTATAACATTTGGCGAGGCGATATTAAAATTTCTACCTTCTATCCCTTTTTAGGTTTAACCACTTACGTCTAATACCGTCTGATAAAAAAGATAAGAGCCGATGGGGTTAAGGCAGCGGCCCTTCCTTAATTCAATCAGTGTTTCAAAGGTCGTGGGTTCGATTCCCTGGTTCCTAGGAAACTGAAAAAATTAGGGAATTCGTAACCAACAAAAAAGGTGTAGGATTGAACCTCGCTCCCTGAAAAAAAAGGGTCGAATTTTTTTTATTTTTTAACAAAAAAGAGCAGTTATTTTGTATGGAATCAATAATGCTGATGGAAAAAGAAGCTCTATTTTATGTTTCATGAGGACATCAGAGGCCAAAGTAAATTGCATTTTTAGACGTAAAAAAAATTTTTTTAGGCTGAATTTCAGTTCTTTTTTCGAAATCAAATAAAGTACTGGTTTGAAGAGCTTCCAACGAAAACTTCCTTAAAGAGAAGTACAATATAGGTGGGGAATTATATGGGAGGGGAAGTATAGAGGGGAAGTATACAGGAGGGGAAGTATAACGGAGGGGACGTAAAACGGAGGGGGAAGTATAAGGGAGGGGAACTAGTATAACGGGGGGGAAGTATAAGGGAACGAAAGTATAACGAAGGGAGGGAAAGTATAAAGGAGGGGGAAGTATAAAGGGGGGAAGATAAAGGGGGAAGTTTTTTTTTTTTTTTTTTTCGAAAAATTTTTTTTTTTTTTATTTCGTTTTTTTCCAAAAATTTCCGGATTTTCCTTTTTTTTTTTTTTTTTTTTGAAAAATTTTTTAAGTTCTTTTTTTCGAAAATTTTTCTAAGTGTCAAGGTAGAAATAATGGCTCTTGGGCCTAGAGATGTGCCTCGTAATAGTAGTAGTAGTATGAAATTTCTCCCTACTATAAAAAAAAAAAATAAAAAAAAAGTGGTAATTTTTTTACACCAAAAATTCTTAAAAATATAAGGAGTAATTGATGAAAATTTGGAGAAAATCGGACCAACGCGACGGTTCGGCCGCAGCGAATTTTTTAAAATTTCAAACCGACATTTCCGCCATTTTTTCGATATTCAAAAATCGCCCTCTTACATTCTTCTTCGCCGGCTAAAGAAATTTGTGTGAAAATTTGGAAATCGGTTGAAAACTGTGGCGTAAAGTGTTCCGGAAAAAATGCTACGCCGGCCGGAACCACAGACAAAGTTGAGATCGGTAGATCCATATTCGAATTTACCTCCGGGGTCTGGAAGACCCTCCCCAAAAACCCGACGTGGAGGGTATCACAATCTTCTTTAAGGAAGTAAAAGAGGTTAGACTTCCCAACATGTAGAATTTGACATATTTTAGAACTAAAATGAAATGAAGATTTTTTAAACCGAGAGAATTTAGGGTTATGAACAATTTTGAAATTATTTTTTATGTTTTTCTCCAGACATACCGGTCTATCCAATTATACCTCACGTACACAATTAGATACGAACCCCTTTGGGAAACGGTTCATGGGATTGGGTAGTACTAATAACGGCTTTCTCTCCTTCCTCCTTATCTCTTATCCCTCTCACAAACAGCCGTGTGCATTATCTCGTTTGGACAAAAGAAAACGCCTCAGCCTTTCCCATTCTATCCCCCAATAAAAAGCTAATTTACATTTTCCAGGTGTGAAGGTGAAAGTTATTTTCTTATAAAGAAATTGGGATTTTAAGTGACTAAAATTTTGTAAAACCTGTAAAGTGGGAACATAATGACGGTTTCGGAAGATAGGATCAATTTTTGATCCTGTGGGGTTAGTTGGAACGCTGAATTCATTCCACCGCAGGATTAGCATTATAGGTTCGGCTCTGATTAGCCGACCATGTTGATACACGGAATCACAAGTCGGACATGAGGTCAATGTTTACTAAACAGCTCCCTTCATTTGCTTTTTTTTAACAACCGCACACGAGGATAAAAGATTTTTAAGGGAACCAAAATAAAAATTTAAAAGTCTAAAGTTTAAGAGCGCTCAAGCCACATCGGAATCTTTAAGGGTCGAAAGTAGAAACGAAAAATTCAAATTACTCCACTCTTTTTTTTACTCTCTGGTTATATAGGGCGAGAGAGTGAGAGAATATTAAAATTGTTTGCACTGAGAACCCCTGGGAATGAGGACTCGGTTTTCGAAATATTTACAAGCTATGGCCCTTCTTGACGAATCGAGAATTTTAGAATGTTTGCAAAGCTCGGACTTGAATTATTGAATATGATTCAATACAAATAAAAAAATTGTTTAAAAATATGAAAATGGAGCGTTATTTAAGACAATCGTTAAAATCTTCATTCCGCTGTATTAAATTATGAAGTCATTAAGCGTAAAGTAGAATCTCGTAATACTTCGAAGGGTCTTGAATGAGAAATAAACAGGGATATATCATCTCAAAAACTAATTTATTCTTTACGAGAGAAGGATTTCATATAAAAAATTAAAGATCATTTACGTTTTGTTAGCTATAAAAATGTTGAAATTTTCTTGACCTTTTTCTTAGAGGAGGAAAAGTTGAGGAAAATTGGTTGGAAATAAAGGATATCGACTTGATGGACGTGAGGGAGGGAATGTAAACAGATGTGAAGTCCCCTACTTCACTTGGAGGCTAATGGAAGACAAACATGGACACCTCGCGAGGTCAAGCCAAACAGAGGGAGGCGCAACAAATCAAATTGCTTTTAAAGGTCGACAGTGTTTTAAAAGGCAACACTGCTAGAAGAAGAAAAAAAAAGAAGAACTTGAAAAAGGACACCGTACAATTAAGTGGATGCCCATTAACCTTGAACTATCCTCAGGTGTAACCGAAATGATTCACTTGAAATTCTTGCTAAAATTTTTTTGGGTAAATGCTTTTGAAACTTGCGGCTTCAAAACTTCGAAATTGCATATTGGAAAATCATTGCATTTTAACGACTAAGATGTGCCCAGTATTCAGATGCTACTTTTCCCAAAGTTTCTTCTTAAACTTGAAAAGTTTTAAGTCTTACAAAATTTTTTTTATTTTATCGTCTTAGAAAAGACGTACAATGCTAGAGCTTGTGTGGCTCGAAAGAAAATAAAAAGAGCGTGGGAAGTCCAGAAACTACCCGTTTTCCATGGAAATTGTTCCCAGATCCCCTGTCCAGTGTGACAAAAAAAAATCACCTCACCAAACTCTAAACTTTTTATGTGGCTCTTCGTTACTTAATAAAAAGTCATTTTAAAAGCTTGAAAAAAGTTTAAAAAGTTTAAAAACACTTGTTTTCTGATTTTCGTTTCCTCATGCACTTTTCTTGTTTAAAATCGTTAGTCCTGAGAAAACTGCCCTACGGGGATTTGGAGTGATTGGACGCGTGGGATCAACGAGTGGAAGATTCGAAATATTTATCGAGGTCTTTCCATCGATCCGAATGCTCAAAATCTAAACAGTTTGTAAATAAAAAGCCGTTGTGTAACAATCGTTCCATATTCGGTCTTATGCATAAGTTATAAGGGGAACCCTTCATGTTATAATGAAGCACTACATCTTAATTATGTTATCTTCGTTTTTGTTTCAGAATCCCTTTTAATAAGGGAACTTTTTCATTTTAAACTTCCTTAAAGAAGTTATTGTGATACCCTCCACGTCGGGTTTTTGGGGATTGGTCTTCCAGAACCGGAGGTAAATTCGAATATGGATCTATACCGATCTTTGTCTGTGGTTCCGGCCGGCCGTAGCATTTTTTCCGGAACACTTTACGGCCACAGTTTTCAACCGATTTTCACCAAATTTTCACAAAAATTTCTTTAGCGGTGAACGAGAATGTAACGAGGGCGGAGATATGTCTGTTAGAAATTTAAAAAAATTCGCTGCGGCCGTTGGTCCGATTTTCACCAAATTTTCACCAATTTTCCTGTTTTTTTTTTTTTTTTTTTTTAATTTTTGGTCAAAAAAATTATCAATTTTTTAACATTATTTATCAATTTAGTAGGAAGAAATTTCATACTTCCACGCCTTACGAGAGGGACCTCTCTTAGCTAAAAATCCCATTATTTCAACCTTGATACTTAAAGAACTTTTGTTTTTTTAATTTTTGGCGACAAGCGAGTGTTTTTTCACGCTTTATGGCCACAATTTTCACCTTCCTTTTGTAGTTACTAGCACCTCTCATTTAATGTCCTCTTGGCTGTCAATATTTCATCAATTTTTTGCATTTTGACACTGTGACAGTAAAACGCACTTATCGTACGTGTTCTCACCCACAAAAAAAAAAAAAAAAGAGATAGGATGTCTTAAAAATAAATTATTTCTAAAATTGTTTCTTATTGGAATTTTTGATGTGGAAGGTGTCGTAAGACTTTTTTTCCCCTGTCATATTTTGACGTTAAGACAGTTTAACGCTTCAGAGCCTCCCGTGACGTCTTTATCATGGAACGTTTAACTTTGTACCTTGACAGAAATATCTTTTTCTTTTAGACTTTTTTCTCGATTTTCATTCAATTAAAAGGCTAATCTAAATAATTTTTAAACTTTGAAAAAGTAAACTTTTAATACAATCAAACAAATTAATTTTTAAACTCAGTGGCGTCTTTTTAGCGTCCATTAATCTTCCGACTTTTACTAAGCGATATTTAAAATAAAGGAAAGTATCCTACTCGTCATCAATCGCGGAGTAGTTGATCGGAGAATAAATGGATTGAAAAGGTTATAAATCACGGAATCTAAAATGGAATTTTTACTTTTAATAAAAGCTAGTGACAAGTTACCCGGGTTTAATTTGATCAACTCGTGGCTGATTTCTAGTAGGAAATGTTCCTTTTCATAGGATTCCGTTAAACGGCTTAAATTTGTTTTAAAAAAGGGTGGATGTGGGGTCGCGGCTGAAAGAAAAATAGAGTCCCCTCCGGTTGTAAAAAGTACTGCATTGCAGGTTGGCTCGAACCCATGTTTATACCCGTCCGAAAGTCAAACATTTCGGGAGGGGTAAACAAGTGACCAATTAGTCGTCAACTTATCCACTTAAAGGTTTCCTACTCCGAACTCCGAGGGAACCGCGAGGTCGCCACCGCCAGGGGTCACCAGAGGATTTGAACAACCTTTTATACTGTTTCACGGAACTAAATTTAACCGAGGCTGTATTCAACTCACCAAACAAACTTTTGGGATTCGCTTCAACTACCTTAACAACTCGCGTTTCCCAACAAAACTCGCGTCCCTTTAATAAAATCATCGTCCCTTTTACCACTGTTTCAAACCTACAGCAATTTTTTTTTGCACGGATTTTTTGGAAGCAAAACTATCTTTATATCGTCATATTGGAAGCAAAACTATCTTTAAATCGTCATATTGGAATCAAAACTATCTTTATATCGTCATATTGGATGCAAACTATCTTTAAATCGTCATATTGGAAGCAAAACTATCTTTAAATCGTCATATTGGATGCAAATAGTCATATTGGAAGCAAAACTATCTTTATATCGTCATATTAGAAGCAAAACTATCTTTAAACCGTCAT
Organism: Orius insidiosus; assembly: GCA_014119065.1. Lineage (NCBI taxonomy): Eukaryota > Metazoa > Arthropoda > Insecta > Hemiptera > Anthocoridae > Orius > Orius insidiosus. Next base: position 69,924 of record JACGAQ010000841.1, on the reverse strand, counting down.
ATTGGAAGCAAAACTATCTTTAAATCGTCATATTGGAAGCAAAACTATCTTTAAATCGTCACATTGGAAGCAAAACTATCTTTAAATCGTCATATTGGAAGCAAACTATCTTTAAACCGTCATATTGGAAGCAAACTATCTTTAAATCGTCATATTGGAAGCAAAACTATTTTAAATCGTCATATTGGATGCAAAACTATCTTTAAATCGTCATATTGGATGCAAAACTATCTTTAAACCGTCATATTGGAAGCAAACTATCTTTAAATCGTCATATTGGAAGCAAACTATCTTTAAATCGTCATATTGGAAGCAAAACTATCTTTAAATCGTCATATTGGTAGCAAAACTATCTTTAAATCGTCACATTGGAAGCAAAACTATCTTTAAATCGTCATATTGGAAGCAAATAGTCATATTGGAAGCAAAACTATCTTTAAACCGTCATATTGGAAGCAAACTATCTTTAAATCGTCATATTGGAAGCAAGACTATCTTTAAATCGTCATATTGGAAGCAAGACTATCTTTAAATCGTCATATTGGAAGCAAAACTATCTTTAAATCGTCATATTGGATGCAAAACTATCTTTAAATCGTCATATTGGAAGCAAAACTATTTTAAATCGTCATATTGGAAGCAAAACTATCTTTAAATCGTCATATTGGTAGCAAAACTATCTTTAAATCGTCACATTGGAAGCAAAACTATCTTTAAATCGTCATATTGGAAGCAAATAGTCATATTGGAAGCAAAACTATCTTTATATCGTCATATTGGAAGCAAAACTATCTTTAAATCGTCACATTGGAAGCAAAACTATCTTTAAATCGTCATATTGGAAGCAAATCATATTGGAAGCAAAACTATCTTATATCGTCATATTGAAGCAAACTATCTTTAAACCGTCATATTGGAAGCAAAACTATCTTTAAACCGTCATATTGGAAGCAAAACTATCTTTAAATCGTCATATTGGAAGCAAAACTATCTTTAAATCGTCACATTGGAAGCAAAACTATCTTTAAATCGTCATATTGGAAGCAAAACTTTTTAAATCGTCATATTGGAAGCAAAACTATCTTTAAATCGTCATATTGGTAGCAAAACTATCTTTAAATCGTCACATTGGAAGCAAAACTATCTTTAAATCGTCATATTGGAAGCAAATAGTCATATTGGAAGCAAAACTATCTTTAAACCGTCATATTGGAAGCAAACTATCTTTAAATCGTCATATTGGAAGCAAACTATCTTTAAATCGTCATATTGGAAGCAAACTATCTTTAAATCGTCATATTGGAAGCAAAACTATCTTTAAATCGTCATATTGGATGCAAAACTATCTTTAAATCGTCATATTGGAAGCAAAACTATTTTAAATCGTCATATTGGAAGCAAAACTATCTTTAAATCGTCATATTGGTAGCAAAACTATCTTTAAATCGTCACATTGGAAGCAAAACTATCTTTAAATCGTCATATTGGAAGCAAATAGTCATATTGGAAGCAAAACTATCTTTATATCGTCATATTGGAAGCAAAACTATCTTTAAATCGTCACATTGGAAGCAAAACTATCTTTAAATCGTCATATTGGAAGCAAATAGTCATATTGGAAGCAAAACTATCTTTATATCGTCATATTAGAAGCAAACTATCTTTAAACCGTCATATTGGAAGCAAAACTATCTTTAAACCGTCATATTGGAAGCAAAACTATCTTTAAATCGTCATATTGGAAGCAAAACTATCTTTAAATCGTCACATTGGAAGCAAAACTATCTTTAAATCGTCATATTGGAAGCAAATAGTCATATTGGAAGCAAAACTATCTTTATATCGTCATATTGAAGCAAAACTATCTTTAAACCGTCATATTGGAAGCAAAACTATCTTTAAATCGTCATATTGGAAGCAAAACTATCTTTAAATCGTCATATTGGAAGCAAAACTATCTTTATCGTCATATTGGAAGCAAAACTATCTTTAAATCGTCACATTGGAAGCAAAACTATCTTTAAATCGTCATATTGGAAGCAAATAGTCATATTGGAAGCAAAACTATCTTTATATCGTCATATTAGAAGCAAAACTATCTTTAAACCGTCATATTGGAAGCAAAACTATCTTTAAATCGTCATATTGGAAGCAAAACTATCTTTAAATCGTCATATTGGAAGCAAAACTATCTTTAATCGTCATATTGGAAGCAAAACTATCTTTAAATCGTCATATTGGAAGCAAAACTATCTTTAATCGTCATATTGGAAGCAAAACTATCTTTAAATCGTCATATTGGTAGCAAAACTACCTTTAAATCGTCATATTGGAAGCAAATCTTTAAATCGTCATATTGGAAGCAAAACTATCTTTAAACCGTCATATTGAAAGCAAAACTATTTCCTTCTTAAAATATCTTAGAATAAAAATATACTTTCATAAACAATTCCAACTGTATTTTTTATGTGGGTGTGTAAGTTTTGAGTGAAAACCCACGCTATAAAGCGATTTGAGAAGAGATAAAAGTGGTTTCTCGCTTAGAAAAATAGTTGGCCTTTGTTTCAAGTTAGTTAGTCGTCAGAACGGCGTTGTTGTAAATGGGCAGAAAAGGTTTTTCGCCCGGGGACGCCACCATTTATCTGCTTCCCTCCCTCAAACAACAAGATTTACTTTCGTCCCGAAAAGGCGGAGAGCGTTTTACCCGCATCTTTGTTATTTTTATATTATTCGCGGAATAAAATTAACATTGACACGTTCTTCGAATTAATTTCAGTCCGAAACATTTATTTTCCTTTTGTTGCGTGATTCTATGGTGCTAACAATCTAATCAACCTTGTGGGGGTTCTTCTTCAACAAAGGAAATCGCAAATCAATACAGCGTTCTCAGGTGGTTAACCACCGCTTAAAATTCCAAAATCATTATGGTTTCTAATTAAAGGTTACATTTCTTCAAATGAAAATTATGCAAATTAGATATTTGAAAATCCCCTTGGTTCTAATTCAAAAGAAAAGCTGCAAAGTAAGCAAGGTTTAAAAAGAGCGGGGTAAAAAACTTTGTGATCGTCTCGTCTTTCATAACTTCATCAGAACGGTGAAAAGTCCATGAAAAGCGTTCAGGGCCAGAGTTTAAACAAGTCCTCTCTTTGATCAGTGGCCTTTTGAGAAAGAGAAAAAAGAGAAGAAATAAAAAGATTTTTTTTTCGACCTGAGTAATATCGCGTTTTCCGCCTTGAGCGGATAAATCAAGGGTGCGAGAAGAATAAAGCGAACTGTATATTCGACCCGGGGCGAGAGGTGGAAAAGGAATGAGAGACCCCCTCAGCTAATTATTCTCCAGTCTTTTATTTAGCTTAATGGCCTGGAATCTTTCTTGTAGGTTTCTAATGGCTTGGAACATTCATTTGTTGGTTAGGGAAAGGGTGGGGGCTGAAGGGCCCAGGCCTTGGCGACATTTTAATGGGTTAAAAACGGGGTCACTATATCTGTCCGGTTAACAAGCTTAGCCCTAACTTAATGAGGTTTTTTTTATCCAAAATATGGAAAGTTGTTGAATTATTCAGAAGATCGAGAAAAAGAGGGGATCCGAATTTGTAAAATTACAGCCTCAAAGGGATCCTGGGAATGAAACAGGGTTTTGAAGTGCCATAAAACCGGCCCCGCTATTCTCGCTTTCAACCATAAGGGAAGGATCATCATACATTTCACATTTCCGCTGACAGGAAATTCCTTCCAATGACAATAGAGACGAGACATTTGCTTTGAGACAATCCTAAACGTATAGGTACCTACCTATTTCTGTATATGTGGAATTCGAATTGCTCTCCCTTTCTATGTCAAATCTTTCTGGGTAAAAGAGATCTAAAGTTTTAACTGCTTTTTCACACGGGTAATAACGTTTAAACATAAAAGGTCCATATGATTGAAATGTAACTAGAAATACTTTAATAGTAGTTCTTTTGTATGGTTTACGGGATCACTAGAGGCCTAGGGTTCCTTTGTATACTTTTGCCTTTGTTAAACGTTAAAACTTACAACGGGAAACTGGAATGGGTTGTTTTGAACAACTCTGTTGACCCAACTTTCATTGTACAAGGCGGGATTAAAAGGGCATCTACCCTCATCGACTTTCTCTTGCGTTGATAAACGAGCAGGACACAGAAAAAAATTGTGCCGCACAGCAGAAAAGGCCACCCTCGCTTCTCGTCCCTTCACCGACTCTTTTTTCCTGTCAGATTAATTATGTTTCCGTGTTGTGCGTCATCCCTTAGAAACTGATTTATCATTCCATAATATAAACACGATTTATTATTTTAGATGTTAAATTCCTCAGAGTTCTATTTTTTCCTCATACAGTTTTCTTGTTAAAAAACCGTCAGCCCCCTGATAAATCTGCCCTACGGGGATTTTGAGTGATTGGGCGCGTGGGATCCACGCGTGGAAAATTTACAATTCATCATGGCCCTTCGATCGATTCAGTTTTAGCGAATTCTGATTTACTGGTCTTCATTTTTTGTCTGTCCACCAAAAGACAAATAAATATTCGAACAAAGTTTGAAGCCACGAAAACCAGAATTTTTTTAAAACAAAATATGAGGCGCTCCGGGTACGAAGGGCGAACTCAACATCGGACAAATTTTTTTTTTTTCATTTTCAGATTCTAGACCTCTTGGGAATACACCCATATAATTTTTATGTTGAGTTCGCCTTTTTTCCCCTTTAAATACGTAAAACCGATATGCGGTAAAGCTCTAACTGCGATATCCGAGCGGGTACGATGGGCGAACTCCACATCCTAGTCCACAACCCCCACTCCTTTTCCCATTCCAGGGCATGACTTTTCTGTTGAGTTCGCCCGTAACATAAAACTTTAAAATGCGAATATCTCCAAACAACGTTTTGTTGAGTTCGCCCTTCGTACCCGGAGCGCCTCAGTGGTACGGAACTCGGTTTTTATTCAGGATTATCTATTTCATTTGTTAATAGATTTCTGCCACTTTATAGAGATTTTTTGGAACCCAGAATTTTTCCTCTTTTCAGCGAAATCCATCAATCACTTCCCTACCTGTGAAAAAAGTTAAGGCGGAAAGCGAATGCTCATCGACTAGAAAGGGCGAAGTCTGAAGAATAACTTGCATGAATGCTAGATCCTTCGCTGAAGCCTCAATCGCCGCTTTCTAAGCTATTGTTTTGTGCACGATGAAGAAACACCGTGAAGAAAATATCTTCAGCACTTTTCAGTCCCTGTTACTGCAGAGCCATTGTTGTTATTTTTTGTTTAAATAAATGAATGTTAATGCGTACTTATTTTAACTTTTAGGGAATTTTTTAAGCATAGGTTAGGCTCCCTCTATGATTTATTACGAAGCACTATATCAAAATAATATTTCGTTATCTTTGTTTTCTGCTTCAGAGACCCCTTCCCTTTTCATAACCATGGAAACGTTATCAATTCTTTATTACGTGCACCCTTATCAATTAGTGGGTTAAAAATGGATGCCGATGGTCAAACAATTTAGAAGAAGAAAAAAGGAAGAAGAAGAAAAAGGGAGGAACAATCTCTTTTTAATTTCCGACCACATTTTTTTTTATTCAGCGGACAAATAAGAACGGACACGTCTACCACCCTTTTTTTTTTATTCTAAACCGCAAGCGGAGATAAATCCCCGACCATGACACATTCGGCCTCACCTGGAATAATCTCAAGTATAAATACCGAAGTGTCAGGCGGGCCAGAAACAATGGAGGCGGGAGAAAACCCTTCCATAAATCCCGAAAACCCCATACCCCAACCTACCTCCCACACCCCTTCTCGACCAATGGCCTATTGTCTCTTTTCCCTCGATTAAGCACCGAGGTTCAAAAACAAAACGCTTTTCCTTTCTCCCTGATTTCAGGTTTCGAAAGATTAGATGAAAACGATTGTAAATCGAATTACAAAATGTTTGTTAAAATATGGATAGTAATTTATTTAAAAAAATTGTTTACTTCTTTCAGCTTCTTTCTGTATGGAGATTATATCATGATAATTTGTATTCAGGGCAGAGCGGTGAATGGCAGAATGGCTCTCTACAAATATTTAAAGCCTTCGTAATTTAAGAGGCGCTATTTGTTATCCTCGGGGGCTAAACTGAGTAAACGGTCGTCCAAATATTAAATTAAACGAACCGAGTAGAGAGCGATAATAAATTATTATTTTACGTAATTTTCGAAAAGGATGGTGGAGGAGGGCGAGTGGACGCCCCGGTCTACGTACATAATCATTAATTAGTCTCGTTCATTATGTATTGTGTATCAGATGAGCCTTCTTGCTTACAGTGGATTAGTTCAATTAATCAAAATATACTTGAGCTAATGAAAAGGAGTCAACACAAATAAATCATTTACCTCTTTATTATGATTTTTACCATTCATTTTATTAACAAAATTCAACATTTTTAAACCTGAAGATGATAACTTACGAAACCGATCTCATGATACCTAATTAAAGTACTAGTTTAAAGAGCTACCAACGAAAACTTCCTTGAAGAGAAGTAAAAAATACAGGAGGGGGAAGTATGACGGAGGGAGAAGGAAGGGGAAGTATAATCGAGGGGGGAGTATAACGGAGGGGAAGTATAAGGAAGGGGAAGTATAAGGGAGGGGAAGTATAAGGGGGGATATAAGGGAGGGGAAGTATAACAGAGGGGGAAGTATAAAGTATAAAGGTTTAGTATAGTATAGTATTAAAGTACTAGTTTAAAGAGCTTCCAACGAAAACTTCCTTAAATAGAAGTAAAAAATACAGGAGGGGGAAGTATAACGGAGGGAGAAGGGAGGGGAAGTATAATGGATTGGAAGTATAAAGGAGGGGAAGTATAAGGAAGGGGAAGTATAAGGAAGGGGGAAGTATAACGGAGGGGAAGTATAAGGAAGGGGAAGTATAAGGAAGGGAACTATAAGGAAGGGAAGTATAACAGAGGGGGAAGTATAAAGGAGGGTGAAGTTCTTTTTTTTTTCGAAAAATTTTCTAAATTTAATTTTGTTTTTTGAAAATTTTGTTAACAAAACAAAACTTTATAACAAAAATTCTTTATAATGAATTGAGGCGCTCCGGGTACGAAGGGCGAACTCGACAAAACGTAGTTTCGAGATATTCGCATTTTAAAGTTTCGGTTTTTACGTATTTAAAGGGGAAAAAATGGCAAACTCAACATAAAAATTATATGGGTGTATTCACCAAGAGGTCTAGAATCTGAAAATGAAAAAAAAAACTGGAGGACCCTTCCCCAAAAACCCGACGTCGAGGGTATCACAATAACTTCTTTAAGGAAGTTAAAAAAATTTGTCCGATTTCGAGTTCGCCCTTCGTACCCGGAGCGCCTCAATTACTTTCAATTAGATGTGAAAAACAACTAAAAAAAGATTTAGAGAAATTCCCACAGAATGGATAGTTAATTGAAAAAAAAGACTCCGATAAATCTTTTAAATCCTTACTAAAAAAAACTATTTCTTTTTCCCCATTTCCAATCACAGCAGTTTATTAAAGAAATAAAAAAAACTAGGACAAATTTAAGTTGAAAAAAAGAAAATAAATGTTCTTTTTTTTTTAAATAGAGAGAAATTAATTTGAGTTGCTTTTTATAAATTATCGATGAGGATAATGGGTCATCTTCATTTGAAAGTTGGAGGTGGTCTGACAAGCAATTAAATGTGAGTGAGGTAATGGATGCCGGAAGGGAACTACAATCAATAAGAGAGCACGGGGCGCTGTCAAGTCAATATGAAGTCTTCATAAACAGCATCACTAAGGCTTTCCTAATTGCTTTCTCCCGCTGATACCGACTTTGCGACCCTTAATTTTCTCTATCTGGGCAATAACATCCGTTTATAAAAATGGAATGTCAATTCATTTTATTCAACTCTCTTTAAAAAAAATATTTGCTCAAAAAACCTTTGCGAGAGAAAAAAATTTACATCGTAAGTCGTCCATTCTTGATCTTTCTTACTATTCTTAAAAAATTTGAACACATTATAATACTTATCGTTTTTGCAATAAATAAACTCGGTATTAAGCGGACGGTCTTTCACTTTGGTTTAATCTTGTAAGGGGTATGGACGTTGGACACCTTGGTCCAATAACTGGGGATTAACTACATCATGACTTGAGCCCAATAATGGCCGCTCCATAGACGTTAACGTAGAAAACCCAGTTCCAATATGTTGGTACTTTGTCTTCCACCTAAAACTTCAACCTAAACGCCTTCCAACAAACTATTATAACCTTTTAAAAGTAGTTTATCGCAAACTGGAAATTTTTCTTACTTTTTTTGTTCCCCGATTCCTCGAGAAATAAAAAAAAATTTCTTTTAAATAATTTTCATCTTATAAAACTTAAAACTATTATAGCAGAAAGTTATAATTAGAATTTTAGAAACAAAAAGTCCAGATAATGTTTGTTTGAAAATGAGGCTAGTTTTAAACTTTCCGTGTTTATTTTAAATTCCAGACTGAAATTCAAAACGGTTTTTCCTTTGAAAAAAATAAGTCAGTGGGCGTTATTTACCGAAGTTACCTATTCTCTCTATTTCTCCTTTTAAGAGTCTCGATGTATTATTTAAAGCTACTTGAGCCCGTTTGAGATTGAGCGCAAATAATTTAGGCTTTCTTTCATTTCTAATGTGCTTATAAATAAACGATTGTTTTTTCTTTATTTCAATTCCTTTTTAATTGAACGGATTTTTATTTACTTTATTTATTATGGATGTGCTCTAACATCCGAATCCTCCCTTATTTCTCTTGATAATATTCTTCTACCCCTCAACCTGAAAATTCAATTTTATTAATAACATGAAAAAAGGCACTCGTATTTCTCTATTTGATCAAAATGTTGAATATGTCATAGCTTTTTTTTTTATTACAATTTTCTCATAAAATGTCTCATTCGGAAATAATATATCTTAAAAGGTACGTTTCTTTCATACAGAACAATAATAGAGATGGAAAAAACTTGTCCCTGAAGTGGAAAAGTTCGATAAGTCCAAAGGGAGTCGACAAAAATTCGATAGCTAAACTTTATAAAAGGGAAAATATCAACTTTCAATCTCTCAGGAATATTGGACCATTGAGGATTGATACGAGGAAGATGAGTAAAAGGCTAAAAGTTTCTTTTTTATTCCGAAATAATTAATTGATTAAAAAAAAGATTAATCCATTAGGATCAGATATCGACAAGTTGGGAGTTGAAAACATTTAGAGTAGGAGCATTCAGTTTCTGACATCCTTCCTTCCCCCTTCTCCAGAACCCTTTCTCTAGCTTTCTACTCTAAGCTAAGGTTAATGGGCTTTGTGTGTGCCTACACTTTATGGGTTAGTTGGCCCGTAGAAACCCTGTCTACGCCAGTACTTCTCCCATTACTAACCTAAAACAGCACTCGGATTTAATTGTTCGCCTGTCACATTTTGAGGACGGATAGCCTCCAATTCACTTTTGATTAAAATTTTTTTCACGTTAACAACTATTAAAATAAAAATCTTCAAAGAAAAGACATTTTTTTGTAACTTCCTTAAAGAAGTTAATGTGACACCCTCGACGTCGGGTTTTTGGGGAAGGGTCTTCCAGACCCCAGAGGGTCAAATCGAATCTTTACCGATCTCAACTTTGTCTGTGGTGCCGGCCGTCCGTCCGTAGCATTTTTTCCGGAACACTTTACGGCGAAAATTTTCAACCGATTTTCACTAGATTTTCATCCAATTTTCTTTAGTCGGTGAAAAAGAAACTAACGAGGGCGATTTTTGAATTTTTTTTTTTTTTTTTTTGAACGTAGCATTTTTTTCCGGAACACTTTAGGGCCACACTTTTCATCGATTTTCACCAAATTTTCACCAATTACTCCTTATATTTTATAAGAATTTTTAGTGTAAAAAAATGCCACTTTTTTTAATCATTTTTTTTTTAGTAGGGAGAAATTTCATACTTCTACCCATTACGAGAGGCACATCCCTAAGCCAAAGAGCCCATTATTTCTACCTCGTCACTTAAAAAAATTTTCGAAAAAAAGAACTTAAAAATTAAAAAAAAAAAACCGGAAAATTTTAGGAAAAAACCCGGTAAATTTTAGGAAAAAACCCGGAAAATTTTAAGAAAAAACCCGAAAATTTTCCAAAAAAAAACCGGAAAATTTTTCGAAAAAAAACCGGACATCTTTTCGTAAAAAAAAAGGAAAACTCGGAAAGTTTTTCGAAAAAAAACCGGAAATCTTTTCGTAAAAAAAAAAGAAAACCCGGAAAATTTTTCGCAAAAAAATCACCCTCCCTTATTCTTTCCCTCTTTTATACTTCCCCCTCCTTTATACTTTCCCTCCCTTATACATACTTTCCCTCCCTTCGATATACTTTCGTTTCCTTATACTTCCCCCTCCGTTATACTTCCCCTCCGTTATACTTCCCCTCCCTTATACTTCCCCTCCCTTATACTTCCCCCTCCCTTATACTTCCCCTCCCTTATACTTCCCTCCCTTATACTTCCCCCTCTGTTATACTTTCCCTCCGTTTTACGTCCCCTCCGTTATACTTCCCCTCCCATATTTCCCCCACCGTTTTACGTCCCCTCCGATATACTTTCCATCCTATATACTTCCCCCTCCTATATTGTTACTTCTCTTTAAGGAAGTTTTCGTTGGAAGCTCTTCAAACAAGTACTTTTTATTATTTTTAACGAAGCATTCGTAGTTTAAAGAGTTTATTTTGAAGATGTTAAAAAAGATTGTAAATTGAGCAAGAAATTGGAATGGAAAAAGTTCCTTTCTAGTTTAAAGGGAAACTAGTGTTTACTCAGCTCAAAGACTCACAAATGACATTACGTTTCAGGATTTGGTTTACCCACCGAACAGGAAGTAGAGATCCAACCTTTACTCCCTTATTTTGTATACTTTCTCAATTACAAGTATAGAAAACGTGCAAACATTAAATACATAGGATAATTTAAGATGGATAAAATAAGAAATTTCTTTTAATTTTAAACAATTTAAAAGTTAATTTTCACGTCGTTTTATTTTCGTTGAGCATCCACCGGAATACAAATGAGCCCGAGCTTCTAATTAACCTCCCAGTATCATTATAAGGTGCGTTTAAGAGTAAAATAGAAGACGAGAGAGAAAAAAAACAAGTGGAAGTACATTTTAAAAATGTAAATGAACTATGACAACACCTAGGAAATTGTAATGAAAAGCTCCGAGAGGGTGGTAACTGCCGAAAGCGAGGACAAAAGGAGAGGCCTTATTCCCATTGTACGACTCCGACTGGGTTAATACTAAGCTCCACGGTTCACTTAAAATGCCTCCGGAGAAAATTAAGGGCCATTTACACAATCTTTTCTCAAGTGACGTCAAACGTTATTTAAAATCTTAAAAATTCCCTGTTTTAAGCAAGCTTGAGCTACAGAAAAATGGCTATTGTCCCCCTACTGTGCATTTTAAAAATTGAAGGAAAACATTCAAAAATCAGATAAAATGGATATTTTTAGAACAATTGAAAATTTATCAAACGTTTCAGTTGAAAGGAAACAAAAAAATTTTTTATCAGAGTAGATTTTTCCCCTATTTACGACGCAAACGTTGTTCAAAAATAAAAGGCTTAAAAAAAATAGTTTTATATACTTTAAAAGCATGGAAATCTCGAGTGGCGACCCTACTGTTTCCTTCTTCGAGTAGCTCAATAAAGCGAAGGGAAAATCATTTTTAATGGGCACCACAAGTGCTTTTAAAGAAACGATCTTTTCAGACCCAATTATAAAATAATTCTTTATGTGAAGAACAATTTAATACTCTTACTGTGATTTTCTTTCCATTTCAATGATTAAAATGTTATTTGTGAAGTCTAGCCCGGAAAGGCGAGATGGAAAGGAAATAGAGGAGTTGAAGTAGGTGCGGGAAAATCTGCGGTTTGCAATTGTCACATTTTCACCCTTTCCTGTATGATCCAGGGTAGTAGCGACCCTCCGACCTAATTCCTCCGGCCGCCCTACGTTATAAAAACCCACCCTAACCTTTCAGAACGGACACTTCTTATATGAAACGTTTCAGCCATAATCGCCGATTTTATTTTTCCTCTCTCCATTACATTTTTTGACATACAAATTTTTAAAGAACTCTAAATCCTCTAGAGAAAAACATTTCTGAATTATTTAAATTATCTAAGTTTTAAGATTGTTTTATTTTTTTTTTCTAGCTGGAGGAGTTGAACACCACGGGTTGCCAATTATCTTATACGTCCATGGAGAATCCTACGAATGGAATTCCGGAAATCCTTACGACGGTAGCGTTCTCGCAAGCTTCGGACACCTTATCGTCGTGACAATTAATTTTCGCCTTGGGATCTTAGGTGAGGAAAAGATTTAAAACCTTATAGACTTTTTTTCCCTCTTTTAGTCTTACTGACAGGAAATGAGAAAGAAAAGAATCCGTTGTAATTACTTTTTTTCCCCCCCCTTCTCTTTTCTTTCTCTTCCTTTCTTTTTCACACAAAGATAAGCTTCTCGGGAGTAGAAGTTCTGGCTGGATAAACTAAACCTAATTAGGGCCGACGGAGATTTGCCCCTTTAGTACCTTCACGACTTTCAAACTCCAATACAATAGAAATACTTGAACAATACTTCGGAATAGTTTGTCCACAACCATTTAAAGTGGGCAAAACTTGCAATCTTCCAAAACCATTCCTTGAAAGTATCAAGTTTTTACTATTAATTTTTGTTAAAAAAAAAAAAAAAAAAAAAAAATCAGGGGTTTTAATGCTATTTCCTCCGTTTTTTGACAAAGATCTTGAGCCAAATGAGGGTTCATTTTTATGGAATTTTGGCTATATATTTCTCCCAATTTTTTTCCCAAAAGTTTTTTTTTATTGTTTTTTATTTTACAGTTGTTGATTTTTTTTTTGTACAAAGTTAGACAGTTGTAGAAAACGTATTCTTTTTTCAGATTCAAAAGTTAGAAACGATATTTAAACAAAAAAAAAAGGTCTGATCATAAATCAAAATGAACTTTTCTAATGTCTTTTCTTAAAGGATTAGTGTTCCTAGTAGTGCTAATGGCCAACTAGAGAGTAAAGGCATTCGGTAAAGTCCAACAGAGTTTGGAAAGAGATCAAGTTTGGAAGGAAATCAGAAAGGTATCGTCCGTCAGCCAAAAACTTTTCTTCCCTAAACCTACTTTTGAATACACGCCCTTAGGTTGGGGGTTTTAATCAAACTTTCGGACCCTACGCATTCTTCAAATAAAAAAACCATTTTTAATATTAAAAACTTTTATAAAAGGAGGAAAAACTATCTAGAATCATGGCAATTTTTTTTATAAGTACTGTAACACGAAAGTTTAACTTCTAAAAGTTATTTTTAACTTCCTTAAAGAAGTTATTGTGATACCCTCCAGGTAGGGTCTTTGGGGAAGGGTCTTCCAGACCCCGGAGGGCCGAATCGAATATTGATCTTTACCGATCTCAACTTTGTCTGTTGTGCCGGCCGGCCGTAGCACTTTTTCTGGAACATTTTACGACCACAGTTTCCAACCGATTTTCACCAAATTTTCACACAACCTGAATAGTTGAACAAGAAATTATCGTCGTTTTGAATTTCGAAAAATGGCGGAGATATGCACGTTTGAAATTTTAAAAACTGCGCTGCGGCCGAACTGTTGTTCCGATTTTCACAAAATTCTCACCATTTACTCCTTATATTTTTTAAAATTTTTGGTGTAAAAAAAATTATCAATTTTTCACATTAATTTTTATTTTAGTTGGGAGAAATTTCATCCGTCCACCCGTTACGACAGGGACCTCCCTTGGGCAAAAATCCCATTATTTCTACCTTGATACTTGAAATAATTTCCGAAAAAAAAAAAGAACTTAGAAAATTTTTCGGAAAAAAGAGCGCAAATTTAAAAAAAAAATTTTGAAAAATAAAAAAACTATGAAAATTTTCGAAAAAAAAAACTTCCCCCTCCGTTATACTTCCCCTTCCTTATACTTCCCCCTCCTTTATACTTTCCCTCCCTTTTACATCCCACTTTGTCATACTTTCATTCCCTTTTACTTCCCCTCCGTTATACTTCCCTCTGTTTACTTCTCCTCACTTATACTTCCCCCTCCGTTCTCCTCCCATATACTTCCCCCTCCGTTGCACGTCCCCTCCTATATACTTCCCCTCGTTACTTCTTTAAGGAAGTTTTCGTTGGAAGCTCTTCAAACCAGTACTTTTGACTCGTAATACTCGTAGTATTCGACCTCGTAATATTCACAATATTTCTAGTTTTAAAAGGAAACTTTGTTTATATTTTTAGTAGAATCTTAACCAAACTTGAAGAGAATAATAATTATTTTCTCTTAACAAAAAAGCTCAGAAAGGCGAAATGGAAGTAAGATGTAGAAGTAAAGATATGGAAGTAAGCGAAAAGACTTTTGATATTAAACCTGATTTGTGTCTCCCCGAAAAGCTTCTTGAATGTTAAAATATAATGTGAGTTCCTTTTAGTTCTCAAGTACATCGCTGACAATAAGAAGCGTATAATAAGCTCCTTAGGGATGAAAATTAACTGTTCTAACGACTCTTTATAATCAAAATTAGCGTGTTTCTATATAAATTAAAAGTTAAACAATCAAAAATTAAATTAAAAGACGACTTGAAAGATCCTGGGAGATCCTTGCTGAGGATATTGCTGTAAACTGAATAAAGAAGTTTTAATTTGATGGTGAAATTAAAAGAAAGATTGGGATGATTTTGTTGTCTTCTACCTATTGCTAATATCAGCTATATTGGGTTTAGAGGTAATGTTTGGCATACCCCGTTTGTCAAGTACAATGAGTTTCAAAGCGATTTTGAATTGCTATTGGCATAATTAAGGGCATATTGTTCCGATGTAAGCATTATAAACGGTGTTAGTCTTTAAAGGGAGGATTAGCCCGTTGGAGTGGAGGAAATTTATGCATTGTTTTAAAATAGTTTCTACGTCGGTAAACTAATTACTTAAATTGGAATCGGATAGAAGGAGGCTATAGGTATGAGAGGTATGCAAGCAGTAGTTGAGGTAAATAGATGGTCCCATGACGGTCTTGCGGGTAGCCTCGGGATAATTGGGCGAAATAAATTTACATCATTAGGAGAGGTCGGGTGTAAGAGACACTTGTCCCGGAGTTGGGCCCCCGGAGGGCTAACTAGGGGTAACTTAATGAATAGGGTGGAGGGACTCTAAACTCATCCTTCCCCGCGCTAACTTCACTTCCCGGTGTCCTAGATTTATTCGGATATAAGTATACCCTTGGATACCCTTCCGGGTCAGTGTCGAGATCCTCCCCAATAAAAGCAATAAGGGACGCCCAAGGGTTTTTCGACGCAACAAGGGGTTCCACCCGATACGAAAACACGCGCACCTACACAAACAGCCCACGGGGGGCTTTCGCTCAGATTCCAATCCCCCTCAGGGAATCTTATTCATCCTTCAAGTACTTTCCCGTTTTAAATTAGGCGCATCTTCTACTACAAACACCCAAATTTGATCCTATTTATCGCATCAATGAATTAAATAAACTTTAAAAATTAGCCCTTTAAACCAATATAAAGCCAATATCTAAAAGGGAATAATTTATCGAGCCAACTTAGTTGCTTCATTTCCTTAGGATATTGGCTATTATGGCCCCAATAAAGTGACGACTGATGCTTCCTGCATCAATTTTACACCATTAAAATGAATCTACAAAGAAATATTTATGCTTACCTATGAACTTTGCCAGTACCAGACCTGCCAGTCCGAAAAGCCACTCCTTTAAAAAAATCTCTTATAAAAACTATTAATTTTAGTATAAAAAACAGCGTTTTCTTCATTAACTATGGGTGAGATTGAAACCGGAGGAAGATGAGCTTTTTATTGCCTTCAGCCCTGATTCAAATCCGTTACCCTGATTTAATCATTTCCTAAGAAAGAATTATTTTAAAAAATCTACCATATTATTCGTTGTACAGTTTGAAATTTTCACGTTAACATCCGATTTGTTGTGATCAAAGATTTATTTTCAAAGGAAAAGTTTTTAATTGTTTCAGGTGTGTTTTGACCTCGGAAAACTTTTACGCTCGGTTGGCCAGAATAATAAATGAAAAACAAAGATTAAACATCCTAATTAAATATGGCATTTTTTTCTGTTTGAACTTTTACATCAGAATAAAATGAGACGATTTTTCGTATTTTTCCCCTTAACGCCCAGACAAACGTTGAAATAAGACCTGAGGGCCCTCGGGGTCATCTTATTTATTACCCTTAGGCAATAAATTATTATCACTTATCAGTATGCTTTTGAGGGTAACGCATTCTTTCCGCACTCTCGCTCCGTAGAAGCGGAGGAGCAATAAAAAAAGGGAACGTATGAGAATATCGTGAAGGATTTTCATCTGACGACTCCCTTCCATCCCCCTCCGTTCTTCCATCTTGCCAAATACCGTCTGCGGTTTCACTCGAAAACGCGGGAGAGTAAACAATATCGAGTTGCCCACTTCCATCATGGCGTTTATAGCAAAGAAAGGCGGATTGAAAACAATCAAATTTTTTCTTTTTTTCTCCTCAAGACCCCTTGGGAAATTATAGGACTTCGTCCAATTTAAAAATATAAAATAAATAAAAGTGAAATCCTGATTCTTTAAGGAAAAGTCACAATATTAAATTTTAACCTAAATACTGACAATGCCATAATGTTTTCTGATGGTTTCATAACTTAAAAGAAAGAGAAATTAGGAATCGTTTGAACAAATGCGATTTCAACTTTCGTGTCAGTTTAACAGTTCCAAATGAGGCTGAGATTTTCGGGAGGGAAAACTCCCTCAACCACCTTTCCAAATGAGCTTCGAATGAGCCACGTTCTTGACGGTTTTGTGGGGGTTGCGATTACGGTTTATCCTATTTCAATGGCAGTTAGAGAACGAGGAAAAAAGAAGTTATTTTTTAACAATGAAAGACCCCTTTTATTCTTTAGATAAATAAATGCTATGGAATTCCCCATTGTCATTAATTAAAAGTTCATCTGCTGTTAATTTTATTTTTTTCAAAGTTGATAATAAAATTGTTTGAACCCGTTGTTGACTAGTGAAAACTGAAAAGCCCCAGTGGAGGGAACTGATTCCGCGGGAGGAATGACAGAAGCCCGACCTCATTTTCTCCCCCGTTTCCTGCACTCGCGAGGCCTTCCTGTTTCCGCTTTCGGGCTTCCCTGAATTTCAAATGATCCCAACTGTACCACTAACACCATAGTTGACTGTGAACAAACAAAAGATACCATATAAAAATTTGTTTTTTATAACCTACTCAACATGGAAATTGTTGATTCTCCTGTTAGCCTGTTCAAATAATTTAATAGGCTGTAAAATTTTAAATTCTGAATAGGATCCTAAACTTTTCGCTTTTTAAAGTACAACATAAAAGACACCTACTCTTTATTTACGGCTTACTTACGATAGCGCCTCTTATAAACTAAAGGACCTATCGATTTTCTTGGAACCTTACTATGGTAGATTTTTTAATTTATGCTTCAAAAAACCGCTATCTTTGGGTCACAATAATTGAGGCGCTCCGGGTACGAAGGGCGAACTCAACATCGGACAATTTTTTTTTTCATTTTCAGATTCTAGACCTTTTGAAGAAAACACCCATGTAATTTTAATATTGATTTGCCCTTTTTTCCCCTTTAAAATACGTAAAAACCGATATGCGGCAAAGCTCTAACTGTGATATCCGAGCGGGTACGAAGGGCGAACTCGTATCCTAGTCCACTACCCCCACTCCTTTTCCGGGAGCCCCACTCCTCTTGGAAGAGGAGAGAAAGTGGAATTAATAATCGTAAAAAATATTCAAAAATGTTTAAAAAACCCTTTCCTCTATGATTCTATAAAATCTAAAATCTCGCCACGAAAATTCCAGAGAGTGGCTTTTCTGTCGAGTTCGCCCTTAACAGAAAACTTTAAAATGCGAATATCTCGAAACTACGTTTTGTCGAGTTCGCCCTTCGTACCCGGAGCGCCTCATTTCAACTATTTTGAGTTAAGTAAACGTCAAGATTGATAGGTCAGCGGGAAAAGCCCCGCAGAGGGTCGACAATAAAAATTGTCCCAAAGAGGGAAAAGCCTATGTTTGCGTTAAATATTTGGATTCGATTTCAGAGTTCAGCGGCTCAAAAATTCCAATATTAACAAATAAAAATGCCAAAATATTCAGTTAAAAAATGATTTTATAAGTCAGTGTGCAAGAAATATAAAGGGGATTCAATCAAGTTGAAAATTGCCCGATTCACGAAGCGTGAAAACACAATTAACCAATGTTTCTAGCAATGGTTTCCAAGTATTTAATCAGATAAACGCTTTGAGTCTCTGATATAAAGAGGACGGAGCAAATTACAAAAGTTAATAGCGCGCTTTCATTAATTATTCATAGTGAGAGGGGTGTGAAGACGAAGGGATGGTAAAATTGAAGTTCGTTAGAGATCTTGCGGTTTCATTGCAACAAGGGTGTTTCAAATGTTCTCAAGATAGATTACAGTTCAATTTCAACCATCAAATGAACTCTTCAACAAAGAACTTAATTATTAACTGCTTCTATCAATCTTAAATTTAGATTAAAAATATGACGTTTTCTCCGCAAGTAAACTATAATAGTGAAAACGTGATTAATAGTTTTCCGTGATAAAATATTTCATTGTTTCCAAGCAGTTGATCTTAGAACCCTCGACGACCCCCGGGTCGTATCTTCTTGCTATTCATGTGTGGGACGAAGGATTTATCTAACCTCACTCTTATCTTACTTATCGTTCTTAAGGGAAGAAAAAAAATGTCCGCAGTTTTCTCATGTTAAAGTAGGTATATAAACAAAAATTTTTCGTATACAATCGGGAAAGTTCTATTAATAAAATGTAGGGAAAAGAAAATCAAGGTTTTTTTTCTCTCTTGGTACTTTCATGGAAACAAAACGGTGTGCTTATTGCCTCCCTTTTATCAAGGACGCGAACTTCTACAAAACCCCTCACGTTTGAGGGTTTTTTTTTTTCAATTCTCCTTTTTTTCCTCACAACAAGGTTTCTCCCATCAATTTTTTTCTACATTTTTAAATGAGTCGTTCTTTTGTGCGTTACAATTTGATCCCTGTAAATCTTTTCTTCAGGTTTTATACTGCATTGCGGGCTGTATTCTCGGTAACATGAGGGAAAATAATTTTTCGAATTTTTTCAAAGCAAATATAATATTTCATAAGGAAATATTTTTGTCTAAATTTTTTTATAAAAGAGCAGAACAAACAACTAAAAAATTAATTTTAAGAAATTCAAAATTGTTCGCTAAAGTTATAATTTTTTGGTAGATTTTTTTAAATCGTTTTAGCAATCGTTATCTTAAAATGTAATTATCACTTGGGCGTAAAAGGGGGGTTCTTTTCAGTTGAAAAAAAGAGACGCCATTTTAACTCTTCCCGTCAGACACCGACTTTTTTTTCGCTTCCACGAAAAGTCTAAATTATCATCCGGTTCTTTAGAAGATCTTATTTCACTCTGACCATTAGGGGAGTAGCAAAAAGTGGGTCCGAAAGTTCCGGTTTCTGCAGCCTCTGGACGGGGTTCGAGGGGAGTAATTCTATTTATATAAAAGAGGCTTTTTTTTTCCTCTACAAGACCCCCTTTTGTTGGAATTCAAAGGAACTAAATAAAAAAATCTTAAGCCGTTTATACTAGTAGGTATTTTTATTGTTCTTGACTCTCATTTTTCCAAAAAAAAAATTAAACAAAAGATGATTTTTTATATTAAGAAAAAAATATATTTCACACTAATGATATCTCTTTTACGTCCAAGTAGGTAAATATTCATAATCTACATCATCCACTATCCTTAACAGTGAAAATTTCATTTCGTGAACTGAAATGAAGGCGAAGGGCTCCTGAAGTTCTCATATGAGTTGAGTTCGTTTTGCATAATGGAATCACTAACGTCTAAAAGTTGTTTTCATGGAATCTTAAAGTACCTAAATTGTATCTTATTTTAAAAATGAAAATCTGTATCTTCTAGGTTTTTTTATTAGAAAAAAAAATTCCCACAATCTGGGAATCGAACCCAGAGCTTGACAGACAATCGGCGGTGAGGGAACACAGAAGCGCTCGACTTGTAATTGAGAGGTCATAAGTTCGCATCCGAGATAGTAGGAATTTTTTGTTTCATACATAAATAAATCATTAAATTTTCCTGTATGATGCCCACTTAATTGATCCTTAGTTCGCAAAATAAACAATTTAATTTCAAGTTTTATACCTTAAATTCTTGTAGAGTCCTATCGGTTTCTACAGAAACATCAAAGATAATTTGACGTCCCCAAAAAGTAATCTAAAATATGAAAGGAAAAAATAAAAGACGTTGTATCTCGTGAAAACTGACAAAAGGTATATTAATGAAGCCAATTTTGAAGACTGGAAGCTCCTTGTAATTAAAGAGAAGTCGATCCTTTTCTTCGAATTGTACAACTTTTCCGAATACTAATTATACTTCAAACTTTTTGAAGATAAAATATAAATAATAAGGGTATAAAAAGGTAATCGATATGTTTTTCTTCGTATAAGGTAGGAGACAGAAATGCTCTGTATGATATGTGTGTTATCTTCTTTCCCCTTCTGCACCGGTAATAAATACTTGGCTCGCATTAAACCATCCCGTTCCCTAATTTACCGCCCACACAAACGATCTCCACGACTCTGTTTATATTTTATTTTTGATTTATAACTAAAAGGTGATAAAAAGAATGAACGCTCTTTCCACCGTGATTTTTTTCCCCTCGGAAACGTATTGCGAATGTTTTATTAAAAAGAAGTTCAACTACAAGAATTTTTTTTTCTTATAATCTTTAGTCCAGTTACGTCTGTTTAATTCCTTGGGTGAACTCTAGTTAAGTGCAATTACCATGTGGGATCCATTTATAAGGGCTTTGCTTAGAGATATAATCCCTAGGTTAACAACTTTCCTCATTAGTGCATCCTATCTTAGCTCTTCATCCTGAGTCACCTGTTCGCGTTAACCTGAGAAGGCTTTTTCTCTCCCTACAAAAAAAGAGAAGAATTTTTTCATCAAAATTTAAAGCTTGGATTTCATCTTTTCATTAAATTTTAATATATGAATGGTGTTTTTTCCCCTCTCATAAAAAAATGAAAATCTCCGATTACGAAAGGGTCGTAACAATAATGTCCTTTGGCAATCTGAGAAGGGGGTAAACGTTATTAGAAAAGGGTGGGAAGTAATATTGTTATATTTATCGGACGATTAGGACGTGCCTGGTTGACAATTACACCATCCTCGGACCCTCGAGCGCAATATATCCGTTTTAATAGCCGATAGGACAGGATCCGAACGAGATTGAGTTTGAAATGAAATAACAAGCCTTTTTTTTCACGCGGGATCCTCTTTATTTATCGATTTGACCCTAATATATAAATTACAATTTACTTTTTTTTGTTGGAAATCGTTTTATCTTTTAGTTCGATATTGGAAATTGGTTCGATGAATCGAAAGCAATTGACAGTAACTATTCAGCTGAGGAAATTACATCCTGTTTCTGTAGAGGTTTTTCCTGTCTCTTTTCCAAGTCTTTTTTTTTTCTCCCCTCTCATCCATCCCTTTTCAGCGGGAGGCACCTTCATTAAAAGTTTGGATAGTGAGGACAGATTGGAATCCTTCAACTCAATACGCTGCCTGCCTAATAAAACTTTTGGGGAGTTATTTTTATCACAAAAACCAAGTATATTCAGGTTATATGAAACAACCTGAAACGCTAATTGGGCGCTAAAATAGGCTAAGCCCACATGACCGTTGAGTATTAAAGGTTTTTCAATTAAAGCCTTCATGAGCAAATCACTAAACTTTCTTCAGATCATTAAAAATTTATGATTTTTTTCGTTTTCATCGTTGAATTTTTATAGAGACAAAGGATATTAGGCTTGTTTTTACTGCTGATCTTAAAAGGGGGCTGTATAAGCATTTTTCTCTCCATTCTTAAAGTCTATACAAAAGAGTTGAATAAAAAAGACTGTTACATCCGGTACTTTGATGCTTTATATAGATTGCGTTGGCTCGAAAGGATAAAATCAACCAGGAGGCCTCTAGAGTCCCATATCAAGACTTTCAAGACGTTATTGTCGTTGACAAATCAAAAAGATGTAGGTTTGTCTCATGGGGAAATTTTATTAGGTGTACAAAACGAAACTCGGCTAAAATCTACAAAATTCAAAATTACCCTGTGGCTGAGTTTCATTTTGTACACCTAATAAATAAAAATTGTAGGAAATTTAATTCTCTATAAATTTGTACTTAATTATTTTTATCTAGGATGCACCATTTTCGGAAAATAATTTTTTTTTTAAATAAATTTATCTTGAAAACAGTGCGTCCTAGAGAAAAAATGAATAGAATAAAAATTAAAGAGAATTGAATTTTCAACAGATTTTATTTAGTGCATTTTTTCAATATCTGTAACGGTTTACGATTTACAAGCCTTTAAAAATTAACCTTCTTAATGGTTATCCTTCAATAACCTTCTTACACGGAGAAGGTCAACTTTTGATGGACTTTAACGCCTACAATGTTTAAAATTTTGAAAAAATTAACTACTAGGTGTACAAAATGAAACTCGGCTAAAATCTACAAAATTCAAATTTACCCTGTGGCTGAGTTTCATTTTGTACACCTAATAAATAAAAATTGTAGGAAATTTAATTCTCTATAAATTTGTACTTAATTATTTCTTTCTAGGATGTACCATTTTTGGAAAATAATTTTTTTTTAAAACAAATTTATCTTGAAAACAGTGCGTCCTAGAGAAAAAAATGAATAGAATAAAAATTAAAGAGAATTGAATTTCCAACTGATTTTATTTAGTGCATTTTTTCAATATCTGTAACGGTTTACGATTTAAAATCCTTTAAAAATTAACCTTCTTAATGGTTATACTTCAATAACCTTCTTACACGGAGAAGGTCAACTTTTGATGGACTTTAACGCCTAAAATGTTCAAAATTTCGAAAAAATGAACTACTAGGTGTACAAAATGAAACTCGGCTAAAATCTACAAAATTTACCCTGTGGCTGAGTTTCATTTTGTACACCTAATAATATTGTGGTATCTGCGTTGAGCATAGGGAAATATGCTGATATAAAATCTGCTGAGGGGTGAATTGAGAATTGGCGCGTCGTAGAAGACAGAGCTCCTCTACAAAATTTGATTAACCAGTTGAAGAAGAGGGGAATAAATTTTGATAATTTTCAGAGAGAATTTTTAAGGTAATTATTTACATTGTGGTTAGTAGTTGCGGTAACGTTAAAGCAATGGAAGCGAGAGAGGTAGAAATTGCTCTTTCTATAGGATCGTTCCGAGCCGCCTTTACAACCCCGGCGTCTTACCCTAGTCTCCAATCATTGGGAAACTGCTAAATCCTCTTCCCCACAAAACGGGCTTTCCCCCTTCAAACGCCCTTGAACTTTCAACTTTCCCTACACCTTTGAGAATATTTGAATTGATAATTCGGCCTCTAAGAATCAATTTGAGTTTTGTATTAATTTGAATAAAATAATCTACGTTCCTTTATAGTTTAAATGGAAGTCATTAATGCATAAGTCGGTTCTTGGGTATGCCCGTCTTAGCACAAAGGCTAAACTGTTAGAACTGTTCAATCCCTTTAGTAATTGCCTTAGACGTGGAATTGGTCTCACCGCTATAGAGGCTACTATGTAATTGGCATTAAGAAATTCTGAGCTTAGAGCGACGATTTTATAGTTATCATCTCCATTCGATATTTGCATGACAACGTGAAAGTTTTGAGCGAATCGGAATGAGGGATTTAACGTTTCAATTATTCTATAATGTATTTAAACGTGAATTACACCTCTGTTATGCTTCCTCGAATCCAATGGAATCCATAACGATTAAGCTTAAAATAGCCATTTTGTACATTAGGAATCTCAATTTATAAATGTTAAAAAATGTGAGTTATGTAGTTTGCAGGGTAAAATGTATGGGCAGATTCGAGGGGCCCAGATACCTCAAAAAATACTAAACCGTAGGAAATTCCAGGTAAAGATCACCAGTTAAAGAGAAACCTCAGTGATAAAGTCTGGAAACTCGCAAAAGCCCTATAAAAATGGGGTTTCTCAAAAACCGAGGACAAATCCTATAGAAATGTAGCTTTTTCGTGAAAAACTGACGAAAACTTCCCGTAAAAAGGGGAATTTTTTTTTCCAAAAAACTGAGAAAATTCCTGTAAAACGGGGGAGGGGGGGTCTAAAAATACCAAAATTTGGGAAATATCTCTTCAACTAAAATATTAGGTGTACAAAATGAAACTCGGCTAAAATCTACAAAATTCAAATTTACCCTGTGGCTGAGTTTCATTTTGTACACCTAATAAATAAAAATTGTAGGAAATTTAATTCTCTATAAATTTTTACTTAATTATTTTTGTCTAGGACCCACCATTTTCAGAAAATAGTTTTAAAAAAAAAATAAATTTATCTTGAAAACAGTGCGTTCTAGAGAAAAAATGAATAGAATAAAAATTAAAGAGAATTAAATTTCCAACAGATTTTATTTAGTGCATTTTTTCAATATCTGTAACGGTTTACGATTTACAAGCCTTTAAAAATTAACCTTCTTAATGGTTATACTTCAATAACCTTCTTACACGGAGAAGGTCAACTTTTGATGGACTTTAACGCCTAAAATGTTTAAAATTTTGAAAAAATGAACTACTAGGTGTACTGAAACTCGGCTAAAATCTACAAAATTCAAATTTACCCTGTGGCTGAGTTTCATTTTGCACACCTAATACTAGACGTTATTCCAGTATGCTATACTGACTACCTCATTGTCAACCTGTCTGGCACATCTTCGTAATTCAATCGATCTAATATTATTAAAGTACCAATTTTTAGTGATTTGGTGACCAATAAAATTTGACATCTTCAATCTTTTATTTCAAAATTGATAGTAGTTATCTTAGATTGACTTTAATCTCTGAAATAATTTTGAGAAAATATCTTTTCCCATTTCCCATTTCCGTTCGAGTTTTCTTTGATTGGTTTCACCAGTTTAAGCGTCGGGAAAAACGAGTTCAACCTATCGGAAAAATAAAATTCTGTTTGTAATTCAACAAAAAGAGAAGATCGCCTCAGCTTTTTCTCATATCGTAGGGAACGAATTTTATTCGATTAGGGGTAAAGCATAAATAAAAGAAAAGGTAGACGCTATTGGGCCATCGCTAAAATCACTTGTTTTGTATTCAACCGGCGTCACTGTCACTAATCTCGAGTGTGTAGGGAGGTCGTTTCCACTCGGTCCAATGAGCATTTGTTACCAAAGGTGCTTCCGAGTGGAAAAGCTTTACAAAATTTACAAGAAATTTTTTAAAAAACGACTATCGGAAACTCATTCGATCCCAAACGGAAATTTCATCTTTTTTGCGTCACAATTTTTTTTAGCCTTTAAACTTTCAATGTGAAAAATTTCTTCCCTCCTTTCTCTGCTGTTTTTTCGTTGATTAAAATACTCGAGAAACACGAGCTATTGATTTATGCTAATGAATACAGTCAACCTTTATTCAGTTAGGGAGGAGGACTTAAAATTACAAAGGTGTCCAATTGAAGGACAGAGCAGCAACGCGAGTCACTTTATTTTTAATTGTCTTTTTTTTAAGGCAACATGATTACTTAAGCCTTTTTAACTTTTTTGCCTTACAATTAATTTATAAACCCGACAGATATTAAAAAAACATATTTCCTTAAATTTTCTTTTAGGTTTAAAATTATTTTAAATATTAGGTGTACAAAATGAAACTCGGCTAAAATCTACAAAATTCAAATTTACCTTGTGGCTGAGTTTCATTTTGTACCCCTAATAAATAAAAATTGTAGGAAATTTAATTCTCTATAAATTTTCACTTAATATTTTTCAAATAAATTTATCTTGAAAACAGTGCGTCCTAGAAAAAAAAAGAATAGAATAAAATTAAAGATAATTGAATTTCCAACTGATTTTATTTAGTGCATTTTTTCAATATCTGTAACGGTTTACGATTTACAAGCCTTTTAAAATTAACCTTCTTAATGGTTATACTTCAATAACCTTCTTACACGGAGAAGGTCAACTTTTGATGGACTTTAACGCCTAAAATGTTTAAAATTTTGAAAAAATGAACTACTAGGTGTACAAAATGAAACTCGGCTTAAATTTACAAAATTCAAAACCCTGTGGCCGAGTTTCATTTTGTACACCTAATAAATTTTATCCATTAATTTGATTTTTAGTGGAGGGTGAAGTTGTTGTAGTTTATAGAAGTACCTTCAATTTCCCTTAGCAACCTAGTTAATCAGGAAAAAAAATTTATAAAAGAAGATCAAGATAAAAGGACAACTCAAGTCTGATAAATCAAAAGATTTCTGATCTCTTTGTAGTCCGATCTCGAACGCCTATCTCGCCCTTTTTGATATATAAAAAAAACGTTTCCATTCTTCTCATGAACCACCGTTGTTTATTCAAAAGATAGTTTTTCCCCTGGATTGCAACGGTTGTTTACATTCGTGTCAGCGGATTTCATGAATTATGGAGTATATCGTTGAAACCCAAAAAGACAACTCGAGTTTCCATAGCGACATCGTGGAGATAGCGAAAGAGTGGAAAATCGTTTGAAAGGACTCGGGCAATTTTGATTTTCTCAAATGGCGAAGCTCCGGGCCGGAATTTCAGATTAATGCCTGTCACATGTATCAAGGATAATTGGCCGTATCTGATCGGTGCAGAACTACATACAGTATTCTCTTGAATTTAACATCAATTCTGGAAAAAAAATTTCTTTTCAAAAATTAATTTCTTTTAATAATAAGCTTTTCTGTGGACAAACGGTTGAAAAATAAATATAATTTCCTCTCGTTTAGAGGAAACTCTAGAAGAAAATTAATGGCCGATCTTGTTATTTTTTTACTCCCTCGCAAAACGAGGGCCGGTGTCGACCGAATAATTATAATTGAGCGTATTTGTATTCCGGCGAGGGAGTAATTGTAGCGTTGCTCATCTCGGTCTCATTTCCCTCAATCATCTTTCAGTTTGTTCGAATAATGCCGGTTCCCTCCTTTATTTACATTTCATACCTCAGATCTCATTGCTATTCCTCGTATACCGGACGAAAAATTAATTCCCAAACAGTCCGGATGAGTTTTATTCAAATTTAACCTCTTTTCTCATTTCTCGTCCTACCTATTTTTTATATGAATCTCCTTTTTTTTAATTATAAATGTTTCAAACGATAAACCTGGTTATTTTATTACAAATTTACTTTTTATTAAAATACTATTGACCGTTAATTGTTTTCGATAAATTAATTACAATGGAAAGCCATTTTCTAAATGGAGTTTTCATCGTTTTCAACGTTTGGCTGTGCAAAATAGAGTGTGGGATCGAATTTAAATTATACGCTTAATTGCCGCTCTGTACCTACGGTTCAATTTGAACGAAATCCAGGATAAAACGAGGACATAATCCTATAGAAATTATTGAGGTTGAATTAGCGGGTCAATCAAACTGGACTTTTTTTCAAATAATAATTGGAGGTCATGAAGGTTGAAGGAAATACGGGGTTTTCCTGGAAAAGATGGGTGGGGCGTTGCCGGGTGGTTAAGAGTCGGCCTTGGAAGGGGTTTCACGGGGAATTGTCCGGTTAACCCCTAAGGCAGTGAACGTTTAATCAGAATTCGAGTTTAGGTGTTTTAATGGAGTAATCTATAATTATTTTTTCCTTTCTTCAACCTTTATTTAGAAAAAAGGTACAATGGAGGGGAAAAAAATTCAACGAAGGTAAAATTCGAACCCAGGACCCCTCATTTGCAACTACAACGTAACAGCTTGATTTTTCTTCGGGAAAACCCTTCCTAGTTCCGCTCCAACGCTGCCCGACGTTCATCTTTACTAAATTGTGTGAAGTTAGAGAGCTATTAGCTATCGAGAAGTCCTCTCATCAAAAATTTGTTTTTCTTAGAGTCCCCGTTACACCATTTTTTCTTAGAAGCTTAGCTCCAATTCGCAAGAAAACAGTTGGGTTTTTTAATTTTTTTCTTTTGATTCTCCTGCAATCTAGGATAAATGATCGGAACTAAACGAAGCTAAAAACGTTATTTTATTAAGTTTTGGAATTTTTTCCCAATTTATAATAAATTGACTGGTGTTAGGAATTCTTTATTAGTTTACAGCTTTATTGAACGCTCATAAATTAAAAAGCAAACTCGAATTATCGAACTTTATTATTTTAATGATAAAAATTATGTATAAAAAGTTGACATTTTTTATGATATTTTACATTTTTTATGATTTTAAACAATCCTTTGTAATTAAGTAAATATTGATATTCTAATTTTTATTGCGTATGTATTCCGCAAGGAGCTTGATTTAACAAATAACCAATGATGGAGGAAGAATGACTGTGATAACGGGATTTATTTGTAAAATCAAGCTCCTTGCGGAATACATGCTCAATAAAAATTAGAATATCAAAAAGGTAGTGCCATGACAGCAACCTGTCATAAAAATTTAAAAACCAATAATAAGGTGGTGAGTGGCTCTATCTCTTGGAGAACGGTGGCGGCGGTGAGTTTCAGGGAAACAGTTGGTTTCCGGCTTCCCGCTGCGTCTACTAAATCTCTCGGACATAAGGTTCACAGTGAAAAGAAGAATAATTGTTATAGATGCTCACCTGACGAGGATTTTTAAGCCGAAACGCGTCGTGAGATACCCGTTTTCACAGTCATTCTTCCTCAATTATTATTGGTTTAGTAAAATCAAGCTTCTTGCGGAGTATAACGCAATAAAATTAGAATATCGAAAATTTTGAGTTAAGCAAAATAATTCTATGAAAATATTCAGAATATAAATAATAATTTACATTTTAATTTTTATTGCGTCTGTATTCCTCAAGAAGTTGATTTTACTATCAAAAAATTAACCAATAATAGAGGAGGAAATGACTGTGATAAACGACGCGTTTCGGCTTAAAAAGCCTCGTCATGTGAGCTATTCCCTCTATCACAATCATTCCCATCTTTTCACTGTGAACCTATCTCCGGGAGATTTAGTGGATACAGCGGGAAACCGGAAACAAACTCCCAAGCTCACCGCCGCCAACGTTCTCCAAGAGGTAGAGCCACTCACCACCTCATTATTGGTTTTTAATAGCCTGACAAGGCTTTTTAAGCCGAAACGAGATACCCATTATCATAGTCATTCTTCCTCCATCATTGGTTATTTGTAAAAATAAATTTATTCTAAATCCAAATCAGTAAGAAAAATTTTTTTTAAAAAGGAAGATTTTTTTTTTTCGCAAAATTGGAGCGAACTTCAATGATAAATATGTCGTGTTAATACTGACCCTTAATGAACGAATCTTAGAATTTATGCAATGACCATTACTAAAATCGTACAGCTGACGTAGATTAATACTCGCATTCAAGCGTGAATGAAGTGGGATTTCGCCAGCGGTGGAGAAAAAAAAAAAGTTTGCTAAACTTTGACGTACTGTGACCAAGCCTAAACACGACCCCATTCCACTCGTAAATATGTGATATCTCCTATGAGTTTACCCCGTGTTGCTCCCGACGCGGAACGCTGCGAAACCGGCAAGGGAGGAAAAGCCCGAACTTTGTCGATTCCAGCGGACATTTGAATTCAAGCCCAGACCTCAAAACCCGGTTGTTGGCGTTATAACGTTTACCGACTTGGAAATTTAATGGACTTGAACTTTCATCGGGGGTGTTTTAAAACAAGTTTTTAAGTCGGAAGGAAAAGTTCGATTAAAAAGTCGTTTTTTATTAACTTTTAATTTACTACATACTAGAATTAAATCCCTAGTTAATGACATTCTGTTGCGATGGAATCGATCCTCCAGTTTTGACGTTACGTAGAGCATTGATAAAGCCATCTATTGTACTACACAATAGCCGAGCTATAACAACAGAACTTGCAAAATTACATTCTTGCCTTGCCTTTCTCTAATTTTAATCAACCTTTCAGAAAAGTTAGTTTTAATGTACAAAAAGTAAATATTTTAATGCCAAAAAATTACTTTTTTCTAAAGAGGGAGAGAATAAAAAGTAGACAGTAAAAGAGAGCTAAGGATTTTATAGTTTGTAAAAAAGTTCTTTTGTTTTATTTCTTTCTCAAGGTTTTTCCGATTAAAAGTGTGAAGCCAGAGGTTACAAATCTTTCAAAAAGTCACTTCTTGGATCACGTGCAAGTTTTTTTTCCCCCTTAGTGTCAAGGAAAAAGTTATAAAACACCTTAAACTTATTTTGTTTCAGGTTTTTTAAAGACTGGAGCAAGAGGAAGCGCTCAGGGAAACTTCGGCCTAATGGACTTGGTCGCGGGTCTTCACTGGCTGAGGGAAAATATTCCCGCATTCGGTGGAGATCCGGAGCGAATAACGATGATGGGCCACGGGACGGGAGCCGCCCTTACAAACTTCATGGCTGTTTCTCCCGTCGCCAAAGGTAAAAACCGAAAATCAATAATGAAAACTCTCCGTCTTATTAGCCCAACGTTCAAAAATAAACCAAAGACCTTTTTATGTAATTTATCAAAGATTTTATTTTCGAAACCCAATTCAAGGATCATTTCACATATAACGCTTAACCGGACTCGTTATATCGGGAAGCGGGTAAACCTCAAACTTCAAAGGTCGAATTGTAGTCTTACTTTCTCTGGATTTATAACCCTTGAGGGGTTCTTTATGGTCCAATTTCTGCTACCGCTATAACGCTCAATAGACTTTGTTTAACCCGTCTGGCTAATTCAATCTTTTACGACACACAATATTGCCGTTTTAAAAAAGAGCCCCTTACTTTTTCCCTCTTCTTATTACACCTACAATTTTTTCAGAAATATTCCAACCCAAGTTAGCAACCTTTCATAAGATGGTTTCCTTAAAGTTGAAAAACAAAAACCTGTTTTAAATATTAAAACTTGTAGTTTTGATTGAAGTAGAAAATATAAACTTTAGATAAGCTTTTTTGTTTTAAAAAAAATTACCATTTGTTTAAAAACTTTTTGAATCAAAGACAAAAAATATTTGAGTCGAGGAATTATTTTGTATACCTACATTTCTTGCTGGAAAATTGAAGAGATTCTGATATATTGTTCTGAAACAGGTGTCGAGCAGATGTAACGTCGTGATGTAGGTCTAGTGACAAACATAATCTCTTCTCATTTTACGGAAAACGTTCTCTAATAAAGGCCCGCACGTTTATGCCTTTTGAAGAAAAAATCCGATGAGCATTAAAATGTTTTGGTTTATTTTCTTTATTAATTGATGAGCAGTTTTTTGTATCGGGAGTATGGTCCAATGAATGAAACGTCTACGTTTTTACATCAACGCCAAGCTTTCGGCATATATTTTGCCTTCCTCAGGGCTCTACAAGATAGATATTTATTAATTGACGCTTTGTAAACTGACCTAACGATGTCTCATCATATATTATAATTAATCAATTTTAATTGAAAGCTACTATAAGTGGGCTATACATCTTTGCTATGGACCAACAAACTTATTTTCCCCCCTTCATCATTTTTAATAAAACATAATGTAAACTGTTTAAAATTAATATTTGAGGACTTGGAAGAAAAATGTAATCAAATTTGAATCTAAGGAAAGGGAAACTCGTTAGTGCACTAAGATCAAAACTTTTCACAATTTAAAAACAAAAATTGACTTTTTGATGGAGGAAGGCAGTAGACAGTGAATTTAGCAGTTTAGGCCCTCAGAAAAGTATTAGGTGTACAAAATGAAACTCGGCTAAAATCTACAAAATTCAAATTTACCCTGTGGCTGAGTTTCATTTTGTACACCTAATAAATAAAAATTGTAGTAAATTTAATTCTCTATAAATTTGTACTTAATTATTTTTTTCTAGGATGCACCATTTTCGGAAAGTAATTTTTTTAAATAATTTATCTTAAAAACAGTGCGTCCTAAAGAAGAAATGAATAGAATAAAAATTGAAGAGAATTGAATTTCCAACAGATTTTATTTAGTGCATTTTTTCAATATCTGTAACGGTTTACGATTTACAAGCCTTTAAAAATTATCCTTCTTAATGGTTATACTTCAATAACCTTCTTACACGGAGAAGGTCAACTTTTGATGGACTTTAACGCCTAAAATGTTTAAAATTTTGAAAAAATGAACTACTAGGTGTACATGAAACTCGGCTAAAATCTACAAATTCAAATTTACCCTGTGGCCGAGTTTCATTTTGTACACCTAATACCAGAATCCCTTGTCTGATTTAATCAGCAATCAAAATCCTCCAAAGATCCCAACGTCTGATCTATTAATTTGTTTCCTCCTCTTGAGCGCTTTTTTTAGGACCCATAATAAGGGGTAAAACAACCGGGCTCGAAATGAGGTATGTACAAACCTAGAAAAACCCAAGAGAGAAAGTAAAAAGTGCATATATTATTTTTTCCCCTCGCTTGTTAAGACGAAGGGAATGTAACTCACGCTACCTTTACACAAAGACTCGGCGGGGGGTACAATTTATAGGAGGGAGAGGATGTATAGCCTTTGCTTAGCGGAGGGTATATGAAACATTTCATCGTCTTGAGAGCGAGTTCACGAGCCACAAAAATGAAAGGGCTCAAGGGGCAGGAAACTTAGTTATTTATAACTGAGACCACTTGTAACTTTGGCGGTATGACTTGCATAACTTCTTTCTTCGGTAGCACTTATAGGCAAAGCTTTAAACTCCAAAGGCGGAAAAAGTTAAAACCGAAATAACTTTCTCTAAGCAGTTTTTATCATGCATTGTCATATTTTGACCAAAAAGATGGAAAATTCCACCAAGATGGAAAATTCATCTTATATTTATTCATTCGTTTGAGGAGTGCCCATCAAGTATACTTGACTTTGAACTTTGAGTATGCTTAAATTGTAACTCTCGATGAGGTTGAAAGATTTCCATTAGGTATTTTTGTGCCACGTGTACGGCAATATACTCAATATTAGTATTAAAAATGTTTTTTTCGAAGAAAAGAAGCGTCAGCTAAAAGCCTGATTTGATTGTCACCAAACTGTTGTATTTTAAAGCTTTCATTGTTAAAGGCTAAAATTAGACAAGTGGTGTAGGTACTTTCCGTAGGGCCTGAACTGCAAAGTCCACAAGAAAGTACACATAATGCTTGCGATGCTTTAAGTACCCGATCTAACTTAATTATTAGGTGTACAAAATAAACTCGGCTAAAATCTACAAAATTCAAATTTACCCTGTGGCTGAGTTTCATTTTGTACACCTAATAAATAAAACTTGTAGGAAATTTAATTCTCTATAAATTTGTACTTAATTATTTTTTTCTAGGATGCACCATTTTCGGAAAATAATTTTTTTTTTTTAAATAAATTTATTTTGAAAACAGTGCGTCCTAGAGAAAAAATGAATAGAATAAAAATTAAAGAGAATTGAATTTCCAACTGATTTTATTTAGTGCATTTTTTCAATATCTGTAACGGTTTACGATTTACAAGCCTTTAAAAAGTAACCTTCTTAAAGGTTATTTCAATAACCTTCTTACACGGAGAAGGTCAACTTTTGATGGACTTTAACGCCTAAAATGTTCAAAATTTTGAAAAAATGAATACTAGGTATACAAAATGAAACTCGGCTAAAATCTACAAAATTCAAATTTACCTGTGGCTGAGTTTCATTTTGTACACCTAATAAATAAAATTGTAGGAAATTTAATTCTCAATAAATTTGCACTTAATTATTTTTTCTAGGATGCACCATTTTCGGAAAATAATTTTTTTAAAATAAATTTATCTTGAAAACAGTGCGTCCTAGAGAAATACCTAAAATGAATAGAATAAAAATTAAAGAGCATTAAATTTCCAACAGATTTTATTTAGTGCATTTTTTCAATATCTGTAACGGTTTACGATTTACAAGCCTTTAAAAATTAACCTTCTTAATGGTTATACTTCAATAACCTTCTTAAACGGAGAAGGTCAACTTTTGATGGACTTTAACGCCTAAAATGTTCAAAATTTTGAAAAAATGAAAAAATTTGAAACTAAGTGTACAAAATGAAACTCGGCTAAAATCTACAAAATTCAAATTTACCCTCTGGCTCAGTTTCATTTTGTACACCTAATAATTATACAGAAGAAAGAACAGCTTTTGTTGAGTTTTTAGTTTTCATCATTAGTGATGATCAATAAATAAAAGATCAGTCGTATCTGCTCCTAAAGTTGAATTTTGGTTTTAGATAAAAGAAACCTTGGAAATTGGAATCGTTGAGACAATGAAGTTGTCTGGCAGTGGCTTTGTCGGCAAAAACAATAGAGTCTGAAAAGAAACTGACAAATGGTTGAAAAAAAAAAAAAAGAAAAAGGGGATTTTTCGAAGGCTACAGAGGTCGACTTTTAGCATTTGATTCCAACAAATTTGTAATTAACAATGCTTATTAGTTATTAGCACTGAAGTGGCAAGTTTAACTATAACAGCAGATGTTAATGGTAATTTGATCCGAAACACAAATTTAATGGGATAACCATTGAATGCAGAAACTCTGATGGAAGGTTTGCCTATTTCCAGACCGTAGGAATTAATTATTACTCCCCCCATTTCGTGCTGTAATATATAACTCCGATGGGTAGAGGGAGCTTCAAACACGACAGAGCCAGAATTGAAGATGCAATAGCTCATTTCTAATCAAGTGGGTGACGTGTTGAGAGGATTCTGGCTAAATCACTAGAGCCCGACCCAGTTTACATGAAATCTCTGCTTACTTAGCAAAGGAAAATCGATACAAAGGATTTCAGAAAAAAAAATTCAATCCCTTTTTCGCTTTATTATGAACAATTTGAAAAGTTTATAGCGTGTCGGAATTGTATTTTATGTGGGATGAAATTGGAGAGGAGAATTGACGCTTCTAGACTAAGCCAGGGACTATTGTAACCAAGTCTCTTCATTTCATCAAGTCTTGCCTCTTCTACAAAGTTTCTAAACAACCCAACCTGTTTTAATTAACAAATTCCTCACAATCAGGATGAATTTTTAAAATTTGAACAATAGTGAACGGCGGTGTTCGAGGGACGTAATGGCCTTGTCGAAACGTACGGTCGTGGGGAAAAAGGGGTAGAAGTTATGGCCGTGAACGTGATTGAGCTCTACGTGCGACCTAACCAACATACACCCGTTTGTTTTCATGGTAATATGTTCCTCCTTCTCGAATTAACTAAGCTTTTGTTCAGAATGGCCATCACCTGTCTCAGCAAAATTAGCAGGAAATAAACGAATTTACGGTTTATGATGTAGGCCTTATGCCAAAAAAAGTATCAGACCTCTATAGAAAGTAAGTCTTTAAAGCTTATCTTGACCTTATCACGTTTTAGAACATGAAAAGTGTAATAAATCTCGAATTTAGTTGGAAAAACAGGAATACTGTGTGCGTTTTTTTATGTTTGGCCATTGGTGAGAGGGGGACTTCTTGTGACGATTGACAGTCGCGATAAAACCGAACCGTATACCAGTTCCAGCTTCCAATTCCTCTTTTTAGTCTCTTTTTAAAACGAGTCCCTTTTTGTCCTTTTTTTTTATCCTGAGAGCGATCCATTGACACTTTTTAAATCCGACACCGTGATGGATTAGTGTAGGAAATCCGGTTACAAGTCTTTGTTGGAAAGAAACTCATAATACATTGACAGATAGAAAATTCTCCCGATCGACGATTAATCAATTTTTAAAGTTTAAAGCTTTATTGTTGACGATTGTTTTTTTTCTTTAGAGTTACTCCATCGAGTAGTTCTTCTGAGCGGATCAGGGCTGAGCCCATGGGCGCTTCAGAAGGACCCTTTAGCCGTGAAAAGAAAAGTCGCTGAACAGACGGGCTGCCACGGAGATCTTTTAGAAGACGACTTAGCGCCTTGTCTTCGTACGAAACCGCTCAAAGACCTTCTGGCAGTTCGCCTGGATCCTCCCAGGTAAATTTTAAAAAATGGCAAACTTACACCCTTAAAAGTCAATTTACTTCACTTAAAGTGGGCATTGTTCTGAATTTTAATTATTATGTCAAATCAGAATCAGTGAGGTGGATGATTTCAATTTACTGTGATCAATACTGAGGAAAAAAGTGATTGCCTTACATCAAGCCCTCGTCAAAAATAATATTGACAATCATTTCTTATTGGGTTATTTGTCACAAGAAACCGTTCCGAAGTTTTTTGTTTGATAGCACTTGTTGATAGGTCGTGTTTTATCGCTTTTACGATGATGAGACGTGACGTATAATGTGATAAAAATTGATTCCTTTTTTCTCGCAGGTTTCTCCCGGGTTTCGCTCCATTCGTAGACCGTTTTATCGACTTCGCTCACGTCGACGCCACCGGAATCGGGGATAACCTCGCCGGAAAGACAAGGACCGGGATATCAACTTTCCGAATTTTCCGACCGGGATCTTCTCTTCGGATTGACGACGACGAATCCTATTTGGATCTCAGCGCCCAGGACCTCGAGTTCGGATTCAACGAGACCCGACGCGATCGAATACTCAGGACGTTCGTTCGAAACTCGTACTATTTTCATTTAAACGAAATATTTTCAACTTTAAAAAACGAATATACGGACTGGGATCGACCCGTTCAAAACCCTTAACCTTTCGTGATTCCACACTCGAAGTGCTAAGTGACGGACATACAGTGGCGCCTCTTATAAAATTAGGTTATCTTCATGCCGTCAACGGTGGCCGAACTTTTATCCATTTCCACCACCAGTCAAGCGAAAGAGACTTTCCTCAGGTAAAAAACTCTTTTTTGTAAATCTATTATTGAATTCATATTTTAGATGTTTTATACCTTTTTTTAAATCACCTCAGGTAGGAGAAGGTCGAGCTAGAATACCAAACTAGAGATGTTTATGTCGATACTGTTTCCCCTCCACGTTTTTTTTCCCTTTTCTCCGAGGATGGATGTAACTCGATAAAATTGCTTCTCTGCTTGATCAAGTTAAGTGATAAGGTTGCCAGTTCCAATCTTCAAACTGTTGAATCAAAATGTTTAAATAATTATTCATTTTAACTTCCTCATAGAGAAATTGAGGCGCTCCGGGTACGAAGGGCGAACTCAACAAAACGTAGTTTCGAGATATTCGCATTTTAAAGTTTTATGTTACGGGCGAACTCAACAGAAAAGTCATGCCCTGGAATGGGAAAAGGAGTGGGGGTTGTGGACTAGGATGTGGAGTTCGCCCATCGTACCCGCTCGGATATCGCAGTTAGACCTTTGCCGCATATCGGTTTTTACGTATTTAAAGGGGAAAAAGGGCAAACTCAATATAAAAATTATATGGGTGTATTCATCAAAAGGTCTAAATCTGAAAAAAAAAAAAAAAAAAAAAAAAAAAAAAAAAAAAAAAAAAATTGTCCGATGTTGAGTTCGCCCTTCGTACCCGGAGAGCCTCGATTGCACATTAATTTTTCTACCCTAGGGATGAAACCAATTTTGACTTCTCAGCTAGTTCTGGGCCAGCTCCAGACCAGTACTTTCATTCGATTCCATTTTTCAACCTAAATTTTGAAGAATTGTCAACACATCCTAAATAAACGTTATTGGAAGATATTTAAGGAACTCTTTGAATCGGTTTTATTCACTCGGTTGTTAACCTTAACAATGTAAAGCTCCTTATAACGAGCTTTTAAAGTTGGATTATCATTATTTTCTACGTTGGCGAATTTTATCAATAAAAAAAATCAAGGAAACGAAGTTATAAAGGGTAAAAATTAGGTTAATTTAAATTGTAAATTGAAGAAGAAAAGTACTTTAGATCTACTTCATTCCTTTTTGTTTGTATCAACACCCTTTAGTATTTGACAAATTAAGAAGGGTTTGAAGTTTTTGTCCTTTTCCCATCGAAAGTCCATTGAGAAGCGTGTCAGGTTCGAGTGAGTGAAAACTGTTTGAGTTTCTTTGGAAGCAAGAGGCTTTACAGGGATTGTCGAAGTTAGCTAATGGGCTTCCACTTGTATCGCCTAGCCTTAAAACAGATACTGAACTCTTTCCATGTTTATCTTCTTATCAAAATAGTAATCGGATAAAAAATTAATTTTCCATTATAAGCTTTAAGTTAAAAGTCTTTTCATTCGAATAATCCGTTTATAAGGTTCAAAAAACTAAATTCAAATTTATCTCCGCCTCGCTAATTAGCCTCTGATAAATCCTTTAATTCTCATCTGTGCAAAACCCTTACCGGAGAAATCAGAATTTATGTACGCTACATTAGGAATTACAAAATGTAGGCCATGAATATAAATCCTTGTGTGGAAAAGAGTCAAAAATAAGGGTGCGAGGATAAATGGTCGGTTAAAAAAGAAATAAGATCATTAATCACCTCCCGGTCTTCTTTCTCATGTAGAACCTCCGAAGAAGATGAAAAGTACTGGTTTGAAGAGCTTCCAACGAAAACTTCCTTAAAGAGAAGTAACAATATAGGAGGGGGAAGTATATAGGAGGGGAAGTTTACGGAGGGGGCGTAAAACGGAGGGGGAAAATATGGGAGGGGAAGTATAACAGAGGGGGAAGTACATGGGGGGAAGTATAACGTGGGAGTATAAGGGAGGGGAAGTATAAAGTATAAGGAGGGAAGTATAAGTGGGGGTATAGGGAGGAGAAGTATAACGTGGGGGAGTATAACGGGGGATCGTGGGGGAGTATAAGGGAGGGTATAACGGGGGAGTATAAGGGGGGGTATAACCTGGGGGAGTATAAGGGAGGGGGGTATAACGTGGGGGAGTATAAGGGAGGGGAAGTAACGTGGGGAGTATAAGGGAGGGGGGGGGGGTATAAACGTGGGGGAGTATAAGGGAGGGGGGGGTATAACGGGGGAGTATAAGGGAGGGGGGTATAAACGTGGGGGAGTATAAGGGAGGGGGGGTAAACGTGGGGGAGTATAAGGGAGGGGGGGTATAACGTGGGGGAGTATAAGGGAGGGGGGATAACGTGGGGGAGTATAAGGGAGGGGGGGTATAACGGGGGGAGTATAAGGGAGGGGGGGTATAACGTGGGGGAGTATAAGGGAGGGGAAGTATAACGTCGGGGAGTATAAGGGAGGGGAAGTATAACGTGGGGGGCGTATAATGGAGGGGAAGTATAACGTGGGGGGAGTATAAGGGAGGGGAAGTATAACGTGGGGGAGTATAAGGGAGGGGAAGTATAACGTGTGGGAGTATAAGGGAGGGGAAGTATAACGTGGGGATATCGTGGGGGAGTATAAGGGAGGGTTATAACGTGGGGGAGTATAAGGGGGGTATAACGTGGGGGAGTATAAGGGAGGGGAAGTATAACTTGGGGCCGTATAAGGAGGGGAAGTATAACGTGGGGCAGTAAGGGAGGGGAAGTATAACGGAGGGGGAAGAAATAAAATTGTGGTGAAAATCGGTTGAAAACTGTGGCCGTAAAGTGTTCCGGAAAAAAATGCTAAAAGAGTATTTCTACGTGAAATGTCTTTAGAATCCGAATCTGCAATAAAAAAAATAGGGGTTCTAATTTAAGTTAAGGAAGTTTTGGCCGTTTTAAAGAGAAATTTGCGCATTGGACGCCATACCCAACTTTGATAGTGATTCACTTGAAAACAACGGATGACATCAAAATCCTGCTTAAATATAAAATGGAAAACGCCTTAGTCAGAGACTAAAATAATTTTTTCTTTGAGACCTATATTAGCTTTGTTCCAACCGAGGTTTGAAACTTGTTTGATACCCTGGAGCGTGCGCTGAAGGATTTGCACGTTGACGTAAGCTGACTTCTGATTTGACCAACGATTGAATGACGTCCAAATCCTTCTGCGCATGCTCCAGGAGTTTAAAACTGCGGTTGGAACAAACCTATTGTTTCAAAATGTACTCTTTTTTTTGCATAAAGGTTTATTTAAAAAAAATCTAGAAGAGAAGAGCCATGTGTCTAACAAAGGCAAGAATGCCGTTCACCTATTTTCGAGGTGGTCGTTTCCTCAATCTCTCTTTCTCTTCATTCTAGAAAGGGGAAGGAAGAGAATCCGAGAGTGGGGAGGGAAACCGAAAGGCCCCGTAGAAACCGATTACATTCCATTGTCTACCCTAATTTATAGTCTAATGACTTTCAATTTAGACCTCCTCTCGTAGGCGATAATTGCATCCCCCAACATTATGTTAATTACATCCTTTAATTACAGGCAAACTTAATTACAGGCGTAATATAAAGACAAAATTGTTAGTTTACAGTTTTTTTACTGTTTTTGATAAGCATTTTGATTAAATAAAGAAACAACATGCAATCATCACTTTTACGCATGGCAGAGCTAGTTAACTAAAAGTACCTTTTTTTTAAAGGAACTTGGGAAGCCGAAAATTGAAGACCTTATCTTGTAGTTACTTTTATCCTCTATTTAGTTATGATGATAGCTTTGTTCCAAACGCAGTTTGAAACTCCTGGAGCATGCGCAGAAGAATTTGGACGCCAAAATTGACGGTGTTTCAAATCGTTTGTCCGTCAAATCTGAAGTACAAATCTTTCTGCGCATGCTCGAATAGTTTCAACTCCTAGAGCGATTTGGACGTCAAATATGACGTCATATGACTAGTTGACTGACAAATCGTTCCAAATCAGCCTCAAACCCTAAGTTATACTTCCCCTCTATTATACTTCCCCCAGCTTTATACTTCCTCTCCCTTATCCTTCCCTTTCCGTATACTTTTCCCTATACTTCCCCCCTTATACTCCCCCCACCTTTATATTTCTCTCCTTTATACATCTCCTCCTATATTTTACTTCTCTTTAAAGGAAGTTTTCGTTGGAAGCTCTTCAAACTAGCACTAAATGACATCATCGTGTAGTTACTTTTATCCTCTAATTAGGTATGATAATAGCTTTGTTCCAAACGCAGTTTGAAACTCCTGGAGCATGCGCAGAAAGATTGTCAAAATTGACGTCGTTCGAATCGTTTGCCCGTTAAATCTGAAGTCCAAATCTTTCTGCGCATCTCGAATAGTTTCAAACCAGTTTTGGTTTGTTACTCTTAGAGCATGCGCAGAACGATTTGGACGTCCAATATGACGTCTTATGACTTCATATTTGACGGACGTTCCAAATCAGCCTCAAACAAAGCTTCTTTCTTTTTTCCAGATTCGAAATGCTAAAAATTCCTTGGAAATCAAATACGAAAGTGACTTTTGAAAGAGACACAAAGGCTTCTGTGAGTTTTTTTGAAAGTGACCTTTGAATAAAAAGGCTGATTTTTTTAAAAGCCTCGTATATATCAAGCAAACAGACGAAAAAGACCCTTGGCATTTAGTCTCCGCTCAAATTACGATTTCGCACGAGCCACAGAAGGCATTGTAATTAATTCACCTTAATAAATACTCTTTTTAAAAAAAAGTCCTTGACAAATATGGAAGTATAAGTCTGAACGTCCAGTATATTAAAAATGGCGGTGGCAGTGACTAAAAGGCAGATTTTTCTTTCGTAGTACGAAAAGCATTAATTTAAGCTATGATTAGCTTTGTTCCAACCGCAGTTTGAAACTGGTTTGAAACTATGTATTGAAGCATGCGTAGAAGGATTTGGACGTTAAAATTGTGTTCGAATCGTATGTCTGTCAAATCTGAAATCATCTGTCAAATCTGAAGTCATCTGACCTCTTTGACGTCCAAATCCTTCTGCGCATGCTCCAATAGTTTCAAACTGCAGTTGGAACATAGCTATTATTTATTGTGGTTCCTTTTCGGGATTTTTGGCGAAGGGCCTTAGCAAACCCAGTAGAGAAAAACTGATGATCTTTACCGATTGTAAGGATGTCTGTAGTGCCGGCCGTCCGTCGCATTTTACGGAACACTACAACGGCCGTTATTTTACAAGCTTTTCGTAGTTTTTCATAATTTGAAGAAGAAAAAAAAAAAAAAAAAAAAAAAAAAAAAAAAAAAAAAGTTGGAAAATTTTTCGAAAAAAAGACAATTTTCTGAAAAAGAAAAAAAAAATTTCGAAAAAAAATTTGGAAAATTTATCGAAAAAATAAACCTTCTCCCTTCGTTATACTTCCCCCTCCGTTATACTTCCCCCTCTTATACTTCCCCCTCCTATATTTTACTTCTCGTTAAGGAAGTTTCGTTGGAAGCTCTTCAAACCAGTACTTTTTTTATGAATGCGAGACGTTTGTGTCGATAATTTTTGCTAGGTTTAGTACGATTTTATTGTATAAAAAGTAATAAATTCGAATCTTCTATGGTCTTAAGGGCCGTCGATGTCTTCATTATAAGAGCGCCGCTACTTTCCAGGTCTGTCGCCTTCCTGGAGAGTCGTTAACTTCATGAACGAGACACATAAATTCGCTAACTCCTAATGACACTTGCTTCTCAAAAAATAAAAATAAAATTATTTTTTCCATTTAACCTGAGGCTGAGCGTTCAAACATATTGGACTGTCTATTCTCCGTGAGAAAACTTAAAAATGAATGTGTTTTTTGTCTAATAAATCATAATACGAGTGATTTGCACAAAAGACGCTTTTTAAGAACTTATTCGAACCTTTCTTCTTATGAAACTTACATTACAGTGCAACTTTATTGGATTCGTTATTACGACAGTGGCGGTAGGTCGAAATATTGCGACACACAGGACGAGAATCATTAGTTTCTTGTTTATCGCGAGAGTCTATTGGCCGTTTAACATCTTCCGTTTGACCCATTCATTGATATTCAACATCTATAAGCTTTTCCGAGGTCGAAATCTATCAGAGACCTCAAGATTTAGGGCTCTTGCGGTTCTTGATTGAAACTCCTGGAGCATGCGCAGAAAAATTTACACGTCAGATTTGACGGACCAATGTTATGAACGACATCAAATTTGACGTCCA
The DNA here is from genome assembly GCA_014119065.1 of Orius insidiosus. Lineage (NCBI taxonomy): Eukaryota > Metazoa > Arthropoda > Insecta > Hemiptera > Anthocoridae > Orius > Orius insidiosus. The sequence goes on along the minus strand of JACGAQ010000841.1, from coordinate 26,997 downwards.
AAACCTACAGCGCATGCTCCAGGGAGTTTCAAATGTAAAAAGCTAACGATTATTGATTTTTGTGAATTTCGGGAGAGAAAAAAATCTTCAACAATCTCAAGATTACGGAAGGTTAAAATTGTTAATCGGGGACGAGGGCTCTCCCTGATAACCCCATTATTTGCGTTGCATTCCGGGATATGAGTGATCAAAGAAATAATTTATAAAGAATTCTTATGTCTTTTTCTCGAAGATTTCCCTCGGCATTGAAAGGCGTATTGAAGCGACAGAAACCTGAATGATTATTCTAATTATATATTATTCATCAGAGGGTTGATTGTCTTGTCTAACAACCTATTGTTTCACATTCGAACGCTAATAATACGCCCGGCGTCCCCATGAAAATGTCTCCACGATTAAATACACCGGCGTCCATAAATCTGAGTCCAAGTCATCTTTAACACGTCCTCAACACACAATTTTAAGGGTTCCACAACATTTTATCGGGTTTTTCGGTTTGATAAACGAGGGGGTTAATTTTTTTCCTCTCGCAAGGAGAGCTCGTTTGATAACACGAGGGGATTAATTTTTTTCCTCTCGCAAGGAGAGCTCGTTTGATAAAACGAGGGGGTTAATTTTTTCCTCTCGCAAGGAGAGCTCGTTTGATAACACGAGGGGGTTAATTTTTTTCCTCTCGCAAGGAGAGCTTGTTTGATAACACGAGAGGGTTAATTTTTTTCCTCTCGCAAGGAGAGCTTGTTTGATAACACGAGGGGGTTAATTTTTTTCCTCTCGCAAGGAGAGTTCGTTTGATAACACGAGGGGGTTAATTTTTTTCCTCTCGCAAGGAGAGCTCGTTTGATAACACGAGGGGGTTAATTTTTTTCCTCTCGCAAGGAGAGCTCGTTTGATAACACGAGGGGGTTAATTTTTTTCCTCTCGCTAGGAGAGCTCGTTTGATAACACGAGAGGGTAATTTTTTTCCTCTCGCAAGGAGAGTTCGTTTGATAACACGAGGGGGTTAATTTTTTTCCTCTCGCAAGGAGAGCTCGTTTGATGGTTGGATACCCCATGGTTCCCGGAGACTAAGTAGGTCAAATCAAATATACCCGATGGCTCCCGCTTCTAGTAATGCGACATAACCGATGGTTCCCGTCTTTATTTTGTAACGCAGGTATCAATGAAGGGATATAGAGCATTATTTTAATACCAAGCTCCTTTAAAACAACAGCGATGTAACTAGGAACAGATTTTCTTAAATTTTTTTTAGTCTCCAAATGGCATTAGAAACAGTCAGCCGCTTCGGCAAAGATGTACTAGTTTGAAGAGCTTCCAACGAAAACTTCCTTACAGAGAAGTAAAAAATTTGGGAGGGGGAAGTATAAAGGAGGGGAAGTATTACGGAGGGGGAAGTATGAACTAGATTTTCAACAAACCAAAATGGCGACTAAAATTCACCACTTAACAGAAAACCGTCGACACCGATTGAACGCTTACTAACGCCTGCCTTGCATGTTCAAGCTTGTCCGAAATGGGGAGGGAGGTGGAAACTTTGCCAATTTTTTCGTAAAAAATCATCTATTTTTCTCGTATATTGTTAATAATTTATTAATAAATTATTTAATAATGAATTCCAGCCCTTCAATTTGAAAAGCTCTAATTTTGAAATTGAACGGAACAAAAATGTGGACTGTATTTTTGGGAAATTGGAATCTTTTCCAACATTTCAAACCCAACACCACAAAATGTGTTTAAAAACACTCACTGTTATAATATATCCGGGACCCATCGGGTATATGGCAATTTTCAGCCGGGAACCATCGGGTATATCGCAATTTTCAGCCCGGGAACCATCGGGTATAATTATCTCGTTTTGGGAACCATGGGGTAAAGTACCCGTTTGATAACACGAGGGGGTTAATTTTTTTCCTCTCGCAAGGAGAGCTCGTTTGATAACACGAGGGGGTTAATTTTTTCCTCTCGCAAGGAGAGCTTGTTTGATAACACGAGAGGGTTAATTTTTTTCCTCTCGCAAGGAGAGCTTGTTTGATAACACGAGGGGGTTAATTTTTTTCCTCTCGCAAGGAGAGTTCGTTTGATAACACGAGGGGGTTAATTTTTTTCCTCTCGCAAGGAGAGCTCGTTTGATAACACGAGGGGGTTAATTTTTTTCCTCTCGCAAGGAGAGCTCGTTTGATAACACGAGGGGGTTAATTTTTTTCCTCTCGCTAGGAGAGCTCGTTTGATAACACGAGAGGGTAATTTTTTTCCTCTCGCAAGGAGAGTTCGTTTGATAACACGAGGGGGTTAATTTTTTTCCTCTCGCAAGGAGAGCTCGTTTGATGGTTGGATACCCCATGGTTCCCGGAGACTAAGTAGGTCAAATCAAATATACCCGATGGCTCCCGCTTCTAGTAATGCGACATAACCGATGGTTCCCGTCTTTATTTTGTAACGCAGGTATCAATGAAGGGATATAGAGCATTATTTTAATACCAAGCTCCTTTAAAACAACAGCGATGTAACTAGGAACAGATTTTCTTAAATTTTTTTTAGTCTCCAAATGGCATTAGAAACAGTCAGCCGCTTCGGCAAAGATGTACTAGTTTGAAGAGCTTCCAACGAAAACTTCCTTACAGAGAAGTAAAAAATTTGGGAGGGGGAAGTATAAAGGAGGGGAAGTATTACGGAGGGGGAAGTATGAACTAGATTTCAACAAACCAAAATGGCGACTAAAATTCACCACTTAACAGAAAACCGTCGACACCGATTGAACGCTTACTAACGCCTGCCTTGCATGTTCAAGCTTGTCCGAAATGGGGAGGGAGGTGGAAACTTTGCCAATTTTTTCGTAAAAAATCATCTATTTTTCTCGTATATTGTTAATAATTTATTAATAAATTTTTAATAATGAATTCCAGCCCTTCAATTTGAAAAGCTCTAATTTTGAAATTGAACGGAACAAAAATGTGGACTGTATTTTTGGGAAATTGGAATCTTTTCCAACATTTCAAACCCAACACCACAAAATGTGTTTAAAAACACTCACTGTTATAATATATCCGGGACCCATCGGGTATATGGCAATTTTCAGCCCGGGAACCATCGGGTATATCGCAATTTTCAGCCCGGGAACCATCGGGTATAATTATCTCGTTTTGGGAACCATGGGGTAAAGTACCCGTTTGATAACACGAGGGGGTTAATTTTTTCCTCTCGCAAGGAGAGCTCGTTTGATAACACGAGGGGGTTAATTTTTTCCTCTCGCAAGGAGAGCTCGTTTGATAACACGAGGGGGTTATTTTTTTTCCTCTCGCAAGGAGAGCTCCTTTGATAACACGAGGGGGTTAATTTTTTCCTCTCGCAAGGAGAGCTCGTTTGATAACACAAGGGGGTTAATTTTTTCCCTCTCGCAAGAAGAGCTCGTTTGATAACACGAGGGGGTTATTTTTTTTCCTCTCGCAAGGAGAGCTCCTTTGATAACACGAGGGGGTTAATTTTTTTCCTCTCGCAAGGATAGCTCGTTTAATAACACGAGAGGGGTAATTTTTTTCCTCTCGCAAGGAGAGCTCGTTTGATAACACTAGGGGGTTAATTTTTTTCCTCTCGCAAGAAAAGCTGGTCTGGAGAGGGAAAAAAAATAAAACGAGCTCGTTTTATGGAACTAGTTTTAATTTAGGCCAATTTCAAGGACCAATTTTTGAAAAAACGCGGGAACTAAAAATACACGCATGCGCGTTGTTCTGGTATCGTAAACTCACATGTACCAATTGTTCTTCCACAGAGAAACTTAAAAAAAACTACCTCAAATAGAACTCAAAGGGAACCCTAGGGCTTCTAGGGGAAACCCTCTAGAAAAAGGGTCTTTTCGACTCCGCAGAGAAAGGCCACATTTTTACCGTTACTGAGGTTGTTTGCCCAACCGTTTTTATTAGCTTTGTTCCGACCGCAGTTTGAAACTCCTCGAGCATGCGCAGTAGGGTTTGTACGTCAAATTAGACGTCGTTCAAATCGTTTGTCCTTAAAATCTGAAGACATCTGACGTCTAATTTGACGTCAAAGTCCTTCTGCGCATGTTCCAAGAGTTTCAAACTGCGGATGGAACAAAGCTATTAGTTATTTGCCTTAGTCATTGAAAATTCGAGCGTGCCACATTCGATTTATTATTCAGAGTTAGAAATAAAAAAATGTAACTAATGTCGTAACAATGTATTCGCGCGGCTTATTTGATATCCGGTCGTATGGGGGGGGGGGGGGCTATGTTGCAACCCCACGCTCCGAACGGTATAGGTTTATTGAAAGTGAGAACTCGATACACTAAATAAAACAGATACCGTGGAGCTCTTTTAGCCTCGTTAGCTGGTAAAGCCCCATTCCCGCCTTCGCCCTCTTTTATCCTTTAAGAATAGTGACTTTTTGAGAGAGTGAGAAAGAGAAAAACTAGTCTGAAAGCGCAAGAATAAAAGGAAGAAAAGTACGCCAAAGATGGAGAAAAATCAGCGTCTCTTGCTGTACGCTTCTGGATCTTCATTCGACTCCATCATTCTGGCGGTCCGTGATGGGCTATGACGGGTGGCCATCCTGATTTCGTTTATCGAATGGAGAAGTGAAACCTCATGTAGATAGTGAGGTTTCACACAGGTTATCGTTTATGTTGTTTGACCTTGTTTAATTTTGCATCGTGTATTGTGAATTAAAGAAAACTGCTTGGAGATGTATGCATTTTTACAGTCTAGAGAAGGTCGGCAGAAAAAAATTCATAGCGCCGAAAAATGTTGACTTTTTTAAGATATATTTATTTTTATATCATTATGAAGGGTTGGCCACCCTGCTTTCGTTTATCGAATGGCGGAGTGAAACCTCATGGAGATAGTGAGGTTTCAATAAAAGGTTTCACACAGTTTATAGTTTGTTTTCGTTGATGTCGTGTGACCTTGTTTAATTTTACGTCGTGTATTGTGAATTAAAGATAACTGCTTGGAGATGTATGCATTCTTACAGTCTAGAGAAAGTCTGCAGAAAAAAGTTGACGTTTTCAAGATATATGTTTATTTTATATCATTATGAAGGGTTGGCCACCCTGCTTTCGTTTATCGAATGGAGGAGTGAAACCTCATGGAGATAGTGAGGTTTCAATACAAGGTTTGGTTTCACACGGTTTATCGTTTGTTTTGGAAGAGGGGGAAGAATAAAGGAGGACAATTTTAAGGAGAGGGAAGTATTAAGGAGGGGAGAGTATAAAGGAGATGAAGTTTAAGAGTGGGAAGTATAAAGGAGGAGCAGTTTAACGAGGGGGAAGTAAAAAGGAGGGGAAGTATAAAGGAGAGAAAGTTTAAGAGGGGGAAGTATAACGGAGGACAAGTTTAACGAGGGGAAAGTATAAAGGAGGAGAAAGTATAAAGGAGGAGAAAGTATAAAGGAGGAGAAAGTATAAAGGAGGGTAAACTTAAAAAGGGGGAAGTATAAAGGAGGACAAGTTTAACGAGGGGGAAGTATAAAGGAGAGGAGGTTGAAAGGAGGAGAAGATTAACGAGGTGGAAGTATAAAGGAGGGGAAATTTAAGAAGGGGGAAGTATAAAACTGATTGGAGATGAATGCATTCTTACAGTCTATAGAGAAGGTCTGCAGAAAAAAATTCATAGCGCCGAAAAATGTTGACGTCTTTAATATATATATATTTATTTTATAACATTATGAAGGGTTGGCCACCCTGCTTTCGTTTATCGAAGGAGTGAAACCTCATGGAGATAGTGAGGTTTGAATACAAGGTTAGGTTTCACACAGTTTATCGTTTGTTTTCGTTTGTTCAACTCAATTTTTTGTAGCACTAAAGCTAATAGGGCTCCAATTGACCCATAAGGGGCTGAGCTTGCGCGAGCAATGCTTGCCCAGTTAATTTAGAAATCGGCGCATTCTTCCCATTATGAGCTCTCTCTTCTGCTATCCCCAACTCTATTCCTGATTTTTGTTTCCGTCCGTTGGGCATTTAAGGTATCATTATGCAGAAAGGATCGGAAAGGGATTGTACTGGAGGATAAGTCGGGCGGATCTTTATGGAGATTGACAGTTGCGTGTGGTCGGTCATCCGGATTAGCATACAAAGGCTCTTGACGACGCGGTAGCATTCGATCTGGATTTGAATCCTAAATAGAGAGATGGACTCGGAAAAGGTATTATCCCCTCTTTGAAGGCTCTCGAAGATAAGGACACCTTCAAACGCTATCTTAACATGATTTATTGATTGCTCCATGTTCGCTTTATGTAAAGTTTACTATCTCCATCTCCCTCTTTCCCGTACACTCTTCCCATTGCGTCATGATCAAAGATAAAATGGCAATTCGAAACTGGCAATTTCAACACTCTGTAATTGACATTTTATTGAAGAAAAAAAAGGAGGTTGACTATATCCTCTGTCAGGAAAATAACAAAAACTCGCATTAAAAATATGAGGAGGGAGGAAAAAATAACGAGATTTTCAAGGTTCCATTAACATAACAAAGAAGGAAAACCGCATACTTTGTCTATTACTAGAGTAACAAATTATTTTTCTTTTATGCAGTTCTAGATGCAAGGAATTTGTTTTCTATTATCGATTTTTAAAAATTTTCTTGAGTCACTCAAAATAGCGGTGTTTTTTATTAGCTTTGTTCCAACCGCAGTTTGAAACTCCTGGAGCATGCGCAGAAGGATTTTGACGTCGTACAAATCGTTTGTCCGTCAAATCTGAAGTCATCTGACGTCAAATTTGATCTGCAGATCCTTCTGCGCATGCTCCAGGAGTTTCAAACTGCGGTCGGAACAAAGCTTCTCAACCCTGGTCAATTGAGGAAAGACTAGCTTCAAACGCTGTTTGAAACTGGCGCATGCGCAGAAGGATTTATATGTCAAATTTGATGTTAAAATCGTTTGTACGTCAAATCTGAAGTCATCTGACGTCAAATTTGATCTGCAGATCCTTCTGCGCATGCTCCAGGAGTTTCAAACTGCGGTCGGAACAAAGCTTATCAACCCCTGGTCAAATGAGGAAAGACTAGCTTCAACCGCAGTTTGAAACTGGCGCATGCGCAGAAGGATTTATATGTCAAATCGTTTGTACGTCAAATCTGAAGTCATCTGACGTCAAATTTGACGTGCAGATCCTTCTGCGCATACTCCAGGAGTTTCAAACCAGTTTCAAACTGCGACTGGAACAAAGATATTAACCCCTGGTTAATTAAGGAAAGACTAGCTTCAACCGCAGTTTGAAACTGGCACATGCGCAGAAGGATTTATACGTCAAATTTGATGTAGTTCAAATCGTTCGTACGTCAAATCTGAAGTCATCAGACGTCAAATTTGACGTGCTGATCCTTCTGCACATTCTCCAGGAGTTTTGGTCGGAACAAAGCTATTATCAACCCCTTTTAACTTCCTTAAAGAAGTTATTGTGATACCCTCCATGTCGGGTTTTTGGGGAGGGGTCTTCCGGGGTCCGGAGGGTAAAATCGAATATTGATCTTTACCGATCTCAACTTTGTCTGTGGTTCCGGCCGGCCGGCCGGCACTCCGTAGCATTTTTTTCCGGAACACTTTACGGCCACAGTTTTCATCCGATTTTCACCAAATTTTTACACAAATTTCTTTAGCCGGTGAAGAAGAATATGACGAGGGCGATTTTTGAATTTCGAAAAAATGGCGGAGATATGTCTGTTTGAAATTTTAAAAAATTCGCTGCGGCCGAACCGTTAATCCGATTTTCACCAAATTTTCACCAATTACTCCTTATATTTTTAAGAATTTTTGGTGCAAAAAAATTGCCACTTTTTAATTACTATTTTTATTAGTAGGGAGAAATTTCGTACTTCTACCCTTTACGAGAGGCACATCCCTAGGCCAAAGAGCCCATTATTTCTACCTTGACACTTAATAAATTTTTCGAAAAAAAGAACTTAGAAAATTTTCCAAAAAAAAAAAAAAGAAAAACCCGGAAAAAAAAAAAAAAAAAAAAAAAAAAAAAAAAAAAAAAAAAAAAAAAAAAAAAAAAAAAAAAAAAAAAAAAAAAAAAAAAAAAAAAAAAAACCCGGAAAATTTGTCGAAAAAAACTTTGAAAATTTTTTGAAAAAAAGAACTTGCAAAATTGTCCTTTATACTTTCCCTCCCTACTAAATCCCCTTCCTTTATACTTCCCCCTCCATTATACTTCCCCCTCTGATATACTTCCTACTCCGTTATACTTTCCCCTCCGTTATACTTCCCCCTCCCATATACTTCCCCCTCCGTTATACTTCCCCTCCCATATACTTTTCACTACGTTTTACGTCCCCTCCGTTATACTTCCCCCTCCTATACAGATACTTCTCTTTAAGGAAGTTTTCGTTGGAAGCTCTTCATTTCTTCAAACTTTGAATCCTCTTGAAGACCTTTTTTTTTTCTTCGTCTCTTTTTGTTTTTTTTTTAATTACTTTTTTTTTGCGTCAAAAAAAAAAAAAAAAAAAAAAAAACTTCGACCTCTTTCCTCACTTGATTCTTCATCTAGGTCTCCACTTCTTCCTCTTCTTCTTGGTCTCATCTTTAAAAACCAACTTTTTTCATCATTTCTCAGCCCAAGGTCTGTCGCATAGTCATTTTCTTTTTCTTGTGTTTTACTAAGAAATCTTTCTTATATGCTCCTTCTTTCTTTAAAAGAAAATAAAAATAAAAAGTCTTTTTTTAATCTAAATTTCTTTATCTACTATTCCTTGATCATCCATTCACATTGAAAGGAAAAGATCCATCGGAAATTTTATCATCGAAGAACTTTAGTTTTTATTTACAATTGTCTCATTTCAATTTTAATTTTATTTTACATCATAAATATGGTAGCAGACTGCAGAGTAACACCTTTTTGTGTTAATGAATGATTAAGCTCAAACTTAATATTAAAAGAAAACTCAAAAAGTTTTTTCTTTTTCAAATTATTTATTACTTAATTACATACAAATTAATTTTTTTTTTTTTTTGGAGTACAAAGTAATTTTTTTTTAAGAGCTATTAATCAGCTCATGAATTTGCTGACATCATTACTTTAATTTAAAAATTTTTTTTTCTCTTTTACCATAAGCTAAGCCAAGCCATTTTTTTTTCTTAAATTTTATATTGCAAGTACCATTTTTATTTATTTTTCAGGAGATTTTAATTTTTTAAAAAAAAATTTATTTTTATCATTGCGAGGTGGCAAATCAGTATTTCGTAGGTACTCTTTTTCCTCTTTTCAAACTCTTACCTCTCCACGGACCTTCCTCCAAGAATCTCTCTCTTCCGAGTCGTACAAAGTAAAAGTCACTGAAATTAGGGCGGTTTTAGATTTTTTTTTTTCGGAAGGACGGGAGGGTCTTTTGGAGGCGACGATGCGTGCCCTCTCCTGTCACAAACATTAATCCGACTCATTTCGGGGCATGTTTAAGCAGGAAAAATTCTCTTTTCCTTCGCCCATGAAGCTTACTAAAAACATCTTGATATCTTAATTTTTTGGATATTTTAAGATCGGTTTTAAAAGGGAGATTAGGTCGTAAACCGCTTCTAAAATATCGTTTTCTTCAACGCCAAAAGATTTTGGTGAGAAGACCTTTTAACTTCCTTAAAGAAGTTATTGCGATACGGAGGGTCAATTCGATTATTGATCTTTACTGATCTCAACTTTGTCTGTTGCTCCGGCCGGCTGCAGCATTTTTTTCTGGAACACTTTACGGCCACAGTTTTCAACAGATTTTCACCAAATTTTCTTTAGTCGGTGAACAAAAAACTAACTCGGGCGATTTTTGAGTTTTGAAAAAATGGCGGAGAAATGTCTGTTTGAAATGTTAAAAAATTCACTACGGCCGAACCGTTGGTCCGATTTTCACCAATTACTCCTTATATTTTTTAAGAATTGATGGTGAAAAAAATTATCATTTTTTTAACATTAATTATCATTATAGTAGGGAGAAATTTCACTCTTCCACCCACTACGAGAGGGACCTCCCTTGGGCAAAAATCTCATTATTTCTACCTTGATACTTAAAAAAATTTTCGAAAAAACTTTTAAAATTTTCGGAAAAAAAGCGCAAATTTAAAAAAGAAAACTTAGAAAAATTTTTGAAAAAAAAAAAATACTCGTAAAATTTTTCGAAAAAAAAATAAAAACTTCCCACTCCGTTATACTTCTCCCTCCTATATTTGTACTTCTATTTAAACTACCATAAAAACGATAGGCGTCGCACAGTGGGACGAAACGCTGTTTTTTGGGGAAATGGCTAGTTTCCTTAGTATTCATTCTTCGACATCAACCAAAATTTCTTTTTTTAGGTATTTTTGGTTGAGGAATTCAAATCTGAAGTCGTTTTTGATGTACAATTTTTTTTAGTAGTCCAAAACGGCTTTTTTGTTCCATTAAATAAGTGCAAAACAATAATCTAGGTGTTTTTTAGATTTTTTTTTTCGGGGGGGGGGGGGGGATACGAAGCACTTATATAAAAAATAGGTATTTTACTAAAAGAACTTAGGTACATATATAATTATATTAAAAAAAGTTCATTTTTACCGACAAAGTACTCGAAACAGGCAATTTTTTTTACTCATTCTCAGAAAGGTCAAATTTGATGAATTTTTTAAAAAATAGTCTACCTTTTTTAAAATAAGTAATGTTTTATCGAAATAACTATGTATTTGACAATTGTACGTTGGTATTAATGGCATCTGCAACAAAGTTAAATGAACTGAATGCCACAGAAAATGCTTAAAATTTTGATCAGGTTTTTACGTTATTCGTGCCACTGTGCGTGTTAAGGCGTTAATCCCATACATTGCGATACATCGTTCATCAATGGGGTTCAGGGTTCAAAGCGGGCGGTCCCCAAATTGAGGGTGATATTACCTGAGTAGTTGAAAACCCTCGTAAAAAACTACCATCATTGACAAAACATTAGCTTTTTTACAACTGCGGTTTGAAACTTCTGGAGCATGTGCAGAAGGATTTGGACGTCAAATCTGAAGTGCAAATTTTTCTGCGCATCCTCCAGAGGACTTGAAGTCAAATCAGATGTGCAAATCCTTTTGCGCTAGCTCCAGGAGTTTCAAACCACGGTTGTTAATAGGAAAACTCCTGAAAATCCTATTAAAATGGGGTTTCGAAAAATAATAATAAAAATTATTGAAAACCTTGTAAAAAAACATCAATTAAACAGTCTAATCTCATATTAAAGGTAATAGGATTTTTAGAAGTTCGGAGTGATGAGAGAAAAAAAAAATTAATTAAATTCTTCTTTATTTACTTCTAAATAAAAATTAATTTTTTTTTTTTTTTTTTTTTTTTTTTTTTTTTTTTTTTTTTTTTTTTTTTTTAAAGAAAAACAAAGTATGAAATGGAGCACAAATTTTATCATTACTTTACACATTAGCACACATATCAATCTTTTTTAAATATTTCATGGTTACGTTTATATTTTTCATTGATTCTCTGAACGTCATCCTTAATCCTGAGATCCTGCTCTTTTAATTTTGAATTTATGCATTCGAGCTCTGATGAAATATGTGCGAGCTGCATTTTTGATTCTTCTTTAACTAACTGCAACTCCCTAAGAAGAAGAATAGAATAGAAAGATAATTGGGAAAGGTAAAGAAAAAAAAACCTTTGAAGTCGATTTTTTTCACTTTGTGCAGCTTCAGTTCTTTGTTTGATGTCATTTCTGGTGTCTTTTATCTCCTGAGAGGCCTCTTCCAAATCAAACTTGAGTAAATTATTGGCAGTTTCTGATTTCCTCAATTCATCTTCATTTTCCTCTTTTTGCTTTCGAAGCTCGACAAGTTTATTTTTATGTTCCCTGAAAGTGACAATTTAAAGCCTTTAAAGCCTAAAATAATATTTACTCGACAATTGAGCCGACGGAGGATAAATTTTGTGTCAGTTTATTTATCTCGAGAAGCAAAGGCTTTTTCTTGTTGAATTCCTGAGCTTCAGTTTCAATCTCTTGAAGTTTTTGAAACTTTTCATCTCTATCGCTCATCAATTTGTCGAGTTCTTCTTTCTTTTTGTCTAACTCGTAGACATTCATGTCTGAATTTTTGACGACATTTCTCTCCAACTCTTGAATTTCTTTTCTCGTCTAAAAATAAAATGATGAAAAAATAATAAAATTTAAATTCAATACTTCAGTTATTTTCTTCTCCGTTAAATATCTTTGCTGTTTCATGTTCATAATGAGGCTTTCTTTCTCATTACATTCTTTTTCTTTTTTTACTTGAAGTTTGGTGACTGTAAGAAGTTCCTGTTTAGTCGCAGTGACTTTTTGATTTGTCTGAAATTTAATTAAAAAATAAGAAAAAATACTCAAAAAGGTAACTTTACTTCAATTAGTAATTGTTCGACATTCTTTTTTTCTGAAACGACATTTAACATCCTCTCTTGAGATCTCCGATATTCTGTTTGAAGGGCTAACAAATGATTTTTTTTCATTTGATAGCTTTCAACAGATTCGTTCATCAAGCTAAGCCGATTGTCGCAGAATATGTAGAAATCTATGGCGGCGTTGAAGATATCATAACATTTACGTGTAGCTGAAATGGAATCAGTTTGAAAAATGTTTTCGTGAATGATAAGAACTCACTCGGAGATAAAATATCAAACAATGAAATCCGAATAAACGGAAAGACATGTCTGATCGCAGCCAAGAAGTTAAGGTTCGGAACCATATCACTATCGACTGAAGAACAGTGTTCATGAAGATTATACTGAAACATAGAAGACTAATTTTAAAAAAGAATCCTTTTCACACAAATCAGGCTGCCCAACGCCTTTTTTCCCCAAAAAACACCCACTTGGCATGATTTTCAAGCTATATATTTTAGTTTTTCAGGGAAATCCATTTCAAAAATTTTCCCAAGTTTTTGGCCAGAATTCTATGTTCACATTGGCCATTTTTACATCTTTTTGCTCGAAAAAATGTAATCAATAAACAGTTTACTCCATTTTTATGGTCCTTTGGCCATTAAAACTATTTTTTCTTCTGTTTTTTCTCCCTCTTGGTTATGGGCCCTAAAAAAGGGTATTTATTGCACTGTAGTGCATAAAAAGAGGTTTCTTAGCAGCAACACAGAAAACACCAAAAAATGGCATTTCGTCACTTTAAGACAACAAAAAACACAGATAAAGGATGTTTTTGTCCCCCAGATTGTAAGTACTGCCGACAAAGCTGTTTATGGCAAAAAAAAAACCTGTAAATGATGTTTATTCACTATAAGACTTAAGAAAACGGTAATTTATTATCCAAAAACACCCTTTCAGCAATTCTGCTGAAACCTTTCAGCAATATGAATGTTATACTAAGTTTTTCAGGGAAAATGTCCTTGCTTACTAGCAGACTTAAACCATTTTGAGACGTTTTCTTTAATTTTATTGATGATCAGTAGGGAGAAGGCTTTAAATCACAATCACAAATCAGTTAAAATCACAAATCATACAAACCGTTAAAAGGTGAGGGATGTCTATGTAGAATTCCTCCAAAATTCTAGACATCAATGAACGAAAAAAATGGTACGACGGTTTCTGAAAATCGGAAATCGAGACAGAAACGTCTCCCAACGAATTCTTGATTTTTTCAACGAGTTCTTTTAATTGAGACATTTTTAATTAAGAAGCACAGTAAAAATTCAAACGCAAACTTAATTATGGAAAAATCAGGAAAAATGCCTGCACATAAAAATTCAGATACAGAGTTGTGTATTAGACTCCGGACTGGTAACAACAAAAGAGGATTAGCTTATCGCCAACCTTCTACTCTCTATCAGGGAGTACCCTTTCTTTTCTTTTCTTTAATTTAAATTATTTTTTCTTTCCTTTTACTAAATTGTTATTTAACAATTAATTAAACAAAGGCTCCCGAAGGGTTTGGGGGGCGATTTGGCCCCAGTGGAATTTCGGCCTGAAAATTTAGGAGCATCTAGTAGGTCTATAGAGAGGCCTACTGGTAAGTTTTGAAGGCCCTATGACGCCCGTGCTGTCGGTGAGAGCGTTGAATGTGTAGCAAACCACGCGTTTCTTAACCATTCACGTTTTAATTTTTCCTGAAGAGCCAAATCGAAAATTCGACGGTCGCCCAACGCCAATACTTCATAAACCGTGTTGAGAACAACCCCTATTTTTTTGGTAGCTAGCAAAAAATTGATTATATTGATTTCATGCGATTTTCTGAGAAAATGCGCACGGAAAATTCAACATTTTCCATCAAAAACACCTGTTAAAAAAATCGCGCCACTTTTTAACCACTACTAAAACGTTCCTTTTTATACTAGAAAAGCCCCCAATTTTTTTCATAATTTTAAAATTGGTGGTACGGTGTCGTTTTCAAAGAAAACCACGACGATTTTAATGGTTTTTCACCATTTTTTTGATCATGAACCAAATAAACAATAAGAAAGTTTCCCTCTGACTCTTAAAAAGTAAAAAATAAACATTTAATTTAAATAATATACTTATTTTTAAATAATACCTAAGCATAGGTAAAAAAATATTAACTTATGTTGTACTCAATAGGTATTTCCCAACTACCTACTAACTTTGTTTTCATGGAGTATTTTTTTTTCTATTTCAAAAACCTAGGACAATTATTATGTGGAACGTCTTAAAAAATAAAATTATTAGTTAATAAATAAAAATAAAAACTATTAGTCTCAATGTAGAAGTCTGCATCAAGGACAGTGATTCACAACATAGGCAGCAAATCGTTGGCCCTTATCTTTGACGGCACATATGTTCGGCACGAAAAAAGCGCCAACAACGTCTAACAAAGGAAGTCGTTCTCCGGGCAAAAAAAAGAGGTGCCGAAAACTTCAAAAAAGTCACTAGTCGCATGCTACGTCCTCAACCTGCTGCAAATACGTTGGCAGAGCTGGTTGAAAACGAAGGTTGGACTCAGAAAAAGGTAATTTTCAAACAAGTTACAGTTTCTGAAATACCGGATTTTCCCGAAATGACACTGCTGTGCCGTCAAGGGCCAACGTGTTGCTGCTTATGTTGTGAATTTTTCTAGCCACAGGCGACTTATGAAGTTCGATCAAATCCTTTTGTGAAAAAGAGGAAAATCCAAAACGAGTAGGTAACACGTATTTTTCGAAAGATTTAAGAACGAAATGGCAAACGTTAATTGCATCAATACTTGGACTCGATAATGAGCATCAAGTATCTAACGTTGAATAATTGAACGGAAAATGTTGAATTTTCCGTGCGCATTTTCTCAGAAAATCGCATGAAATCAATATAATCAATTTTTTGCTAGCTACCAAAAAAATAGGAGTTGTTCTCAACACGGTTTATGAAGTATTGGCGTTGGGCGACCGTCGAATTTTCGATTTGGCTCTTCAGGAAAAATTAAAACGTGAATGGTTAAGAAACGCGTGGTTTGCTACACGTTCAACGCTCTCACCGACAGCACGGGCGTCATAGGGCCTTCAAAACTTACCAGTAGGCCTCTCTATAGACCTACTAGATGCTCCTAAATTTTCAGGCCGAAATTCCACTGGGGCCAAATCGCCCCCCAAACCCTTCGGGAGCCTTTTAATATTTGAGTAATCTCAGATATCTCTTGTAACCAAACCATGGAAACCGAAGAAATTTCCAGACCCCCTGATCCCCCTGATGAACTCAGGATTGTAGGGAAATGGGCCCGAAAGTTCCTGGTGATGTCTCTAGACCCCTCCCAAGAACAATCTTTCTCAAATTATAGCGCTGTCAAAATAAATAAATTCATTAAAAACATAGCACCGAAAACCAATCTTAAATTTCTAAGAAATGGCCCTATTCTCCTAGATATAAATCACGAAAACGACTATTACAACATTTTAAAATACGTAAAGAACTATGATAACATCCCAGTTGTATTTCAGCTTCATAGATCTTTGAATTTCTCCAAGGGCGTAGTTTTTTTTTCAAGCTATATATTTTAGTTTTTCAGGGAAATCCATTTCAAAAATTTTCCCAGGTTTTTTGGCCAGAATTCTATGTTCACATTGGCTATCGAAAAAATGTAATCAATAAACAGTTTCCTCCATTTATAATGGTCCTTTGGCCATTAAAACTATTTTTTCTTCTGTTTTTTTCTCCCTCTTGGTTATGGACCCGAAAAAAGGGTATTTATTGCACTGTAGCGCGTAAACATAGCTTCAGACGTTCCGACATTTAGGGTGGTTTCGTTGGCCTGAGAGGTTTGGGAATGAGGGGTAAACATAGCCATTATCTCATAGTATTTCAAGCGAGCATCTTTTCGCATCCTAGAAAGGTTCTCCTCGATGGGCTGCTTCAGCACCTTCATAAGTTCAATGACCTCAGAAAAGACTTTACAAAATCTTTCGAACGTGCCTTCCAGATAAGACATTCTCGCCTGAAGGGTACGCATCGCTGTTTCCGACGACGGATTGTCTCTAAGAAGGGATGCTTGTCGCCACGTTTCGCCTGTATCATCGAACAATTCGTTTATTTCATCCGTTAAGGCTTCTAATCTAGCCCCGCGGAGAAGGGAATTTTCATCCGTCATGGTTAAATCTGCTAATTGGGAATCCGAGAAGTCAAGGTCTAAAACTGGATCGAGATCTGACTCTTCCTCTAGATTTTCAACAACCGGGACTTCAGGACTTTGTTCCTGATTCGGGTTCGTTTTCTCCTTTTTAGACCTTAAGTTATAAGGGTGACTCATTCAACTAAAATGAATAGCGCACTCAACTAGTAAAATAAAATAAATAAAAATATAAATGGGGATATTCAAGACCGAAACTGTTCGGGAAGTCACTTGGGTTCCAAATTAACTATCGGAAGCGAAACTAAAAGAACTTGTAAACAAACAACCTAAATTGATAACTGATAGTGATAAGGCTATCCAGTTGAAGAAGGTTGAAGAATCAGGAAACCTCAGTCAGCCTATGACGTAGGGAAACTAAGCTCAGTGGTACCAACGTGACTCGGCGAATCTTCGAATCAAACTCAACGATAGGACGGGCGCCGAAAGGCTTGCAGAGACTTGTCCGATGGACTTGCGCATTCGATTTTTTTCGACCACGTGGCGGTCCGGTTTAACAAATTGAGAAAAAGGGACTTTTCTAATGGGATTTTGGTAAGGAAAACGCCAGGAAAAAAGGTGGAAAAATCACAAACTTGGGTGGACGGTCATCTGTCCAAAGCAAAAATTAAAAAAGGTACTCCAAAAATACCGAATTTGATTCGAAAATCCAATCCGGCCCGATTGGACCAAAATGTTTAAAATTAAAATAAAAAGGTATTTTTTCACTTTAACACAACAAAAAACACAGATAAAGGATGTTTTTGTCCCCCAGATTGTAAGTACTGCCGACAAAGCTGTTTATGGCCAAAAAAAACCTGTAAATGATGTTTATTCACTATAAGACTTAAGAAAACGGTAATTTTTTTTATAAAAAAAAACCATTCAGCAATTCTGCTGAAACCTTTCAGCAATATGAATGTTATACTAAGTTTTTCAGGGAAAATGTCCTTGCTTACTAGCAGACTTAAACCATTTTGAGACGTTTTCTTTAATTTTATTGATGATCAGTAGGGAGAAGGCTTTAAATCACAATCACAAATCAGTTAAAATCACAAATCATACAAACCGTTAAAAGGTGAGGGATGTCTATGTAGAATTCCTCCAAAATTCTAGACATTAACGAACGAAAAAAACGGTGAGATGGTTTCTGAAAATCGGAAATAGAGACAGAAACGTCTTCCAACGAATTGTTGATTTTTTCAACGAGTTCTTCTAATTGAGACATTTTTAATTAAGAAGCACAGTAAAAATTCAAACGCGAACTTAATTATGGAAAAATCAGGAAAAATGCCTGCACATAAAAATTCAGAGAACAAGACAAACCTGACCGGGGGTTAGGGATGGGAACAATCGAGTGAAAACAATCGAGTTATTCGGTTGTTCGTTTGATTGCCCAGGCGAGTGATTCACTCGTTAACGTTAACCGGTTGAAAAACCGATTAGTTTTCACCAAATTTTCACACAAATTTATTTAGCCGGTGAACGAGAGAGATTTTTGAATTTCGAAAAAATGGCGGAGATATGTCTGTTTGAAATTTTAAAAAATTCGCTGCGGCCGAACCGTTAATCCGATTTTCACCAAATTTTCACCAATTACTCCTTATATTTTTTAAGAATTTTTGCTGCAAAAAAATTGCCACTTTTTAATTACTATTTTTATTAGTAGGGAGAAATTTCGTACTTCTACCCTTTACGAGAGGCACATCCCTAGGCCAAAGAGCCCATTATTTCTACCTTGAGACTTAGAAAATTTTTCGAAAAAAAGAACTTAGAAAATTTTTCGAAAAAAAAAAGAAGAAGAAAGAAAAACCCGGAAAATTTTTCGAAAAAAAAAAATTTTTTTTGACAAAAAACTTAGAAAATTTTTCGAAAAAAAAAAAAAAAAAAAAAAAAAAGGAAAACCCGGAAAATTTTTCGAAAAAGAAAAAGGAAAACCCGGAAAATTTTTCGAAAAAATCTTTGAAAATTTTTTTTTGGACAAAAAAACTTAGAAAATTTTTCGAAAAAAAAAGTTAAAACTTAGACAATTTTTTGAAAAAAAGAACTTAGAAAATTTTTCAAAAAAAAAAAAAAAAAACCCGGAAAATTTTTCGCAAAAACAAACTTGCAAAATTGTCCTTTATACTTTCCCTTCCTACTAAATCCCCTTCCTTTATACTTCCCCCTCCATTATACTTCCCCCTCTGTTATACTTCCTACTCCGTTATACTTTCCCCTCCGTTATACTTTCCCCTTCGTTATACTTCCCCTCCCATATACATACTTCCCACTACGTTTTACGTCCCCTCCGTTATACTTCCCCCTCCTATATAGATACTTCTCTTTAAGGAAGTTTTCGTTGGAAGCTCTTCAAACCAGTACTTTAATTAAGGAAAGACTAGCTTCAATTGCAGTTGGAAACTGGCGCATGCGCAGAAGGATTTATACGTCAAATTTGATGTCGTTCAAATCGTTCGCACGTCAAATCTGAAGTCATCAGACGTCAATATTGACGTGCTGATCCTTCTGCACATTCTCCAGGAGTTTCGGTCGGAACAAAGCTATTATCAACCCCTTTTTAATTAAGAAAAGACTAGCTTCAATTGCAGTTGGAAACTGGCGCATGTGCAGAAGGACTTATACGTCAAATTTGATATAGTTTTTACGTCAAATCTGAAGTCATCTAACGTCAAATTTGACGTCCTAATCCTTCTGTGCATGCCAGTTTCAAACAAAGTTACTTTGATGGGAAGTTTCAAGATGTTTTTTATGCAAGTAAATGGATCAAAAAATTGATCTTTTTTTATTTATATTTTTATTAATAAATTATGGAAACAATATTAACATTGTTCATAATTAATCAACAATCTAATTACAAAATAATGCATATCCAGACTCTACGATAACATTATCAATATACATTTCATTGTAGTTTCGATAACAAATCAGGTAAATACTATCAGGCCAAAAAAATAAAATAAATTTTAAAAATAGGTCGAAAAACACCCCTATTTTGGATTAAAAATTTTTATTTTAATAACAAGAAGTTGAACAGCGAACATAAGCTACTATACAGGGTCATACAGAAAATTCTAATACTTGATTTTGATGGTCCTTTTCTGTATCCTGAAATTCCTAATTTTTCAGTCACTTTTAACAATACTTTAGAATTATGACTGACTAGTTAGAAAAAAAAGAGAGGTTTTCCAATAAAAAATAAATTTTTAAACTTTTATTTTTTATTTATTTGGAAGCCTCTCTATTAAGGGAGCACACGGAAAACAATTATTTTGAGGCACACGCTTTTTAAAAAAAAATTTTCTTTTAATTTACTCACAAATAATTCTTTTCTAACAATGCGACTAAATCAGTGCAAACTAAAAAGGGCCCGTCTCTGTAGGGTCAAAAAAGGTCAAAAAGCCAAAATAAAAAGTAAAAAGCTTTTATTTTCTGTGGACTTAAATTTAAACAATTTTTTTTCTAGCTAAATTAAACTATTTAAAAATTAAAGTGCAAAAATAACTCAAAAATTGTGGAGCCTAAACTAAAACACGGATGAAAACTACATAAAAGGACTCCATTAAAGCAAAAAATGTTTAGAATTAAAGACAGTAGATTTGTTCCAACCGCAGTTTGAAACTCCTGGAGCATGCTCAGAAGGACTTAGACGTCAAATTTGACGCAAAATCCTACTGCGCATTCTCCAGGAGTTTCAAACTGCGGTTGGAACAAAGCTTAGATCATGTCTAGCCCTTCCTGGGGCAAATAAAAGGCAAAAAAGGCCTATTTGATATAAATTTTTTGAGATTTTTCTGAATTTTGACCCAAAAACCACCCTTTAAAAAATAAATCAGCAAAGAAGTTACGCATGTTTCTTTTTTTACCTTAGTTAAAGACAGTAGATTTGTTTCAACTGCAGTTTGAAACTCCTGGAGCATGCGCAGAACTTAGACATCAAATCGTTTGTCCGTCAAATCTGACGCGAAAATCCTTCTGCGCATTCTCCAGGAGTTTCAAAACAGTTTCAAACTGCGGTTGGAACAAAGCTTATATCATGTCTAGCCCTTCCTGGGGCAAATAAAAGGCAAAATAGGCCTACTTGATATAAATTTTTCTGAAATTTTGACCCAAAAACTGCCCTTTAAAAAATAAATCAACGGGTTAAAGAACGCATGTTTCTTTTTTACCTTAGTTCCTGAGGATTCTTATTCTACAACTTGAAAAAAGTATAGTTTTTAAATTTAAATAATTTTTTTGACTAGAAATATAAAGGAAGGGCTTAAAAAGCCCTTAAAATACTATAGGAGACCTTATTTTTTCTTCTAAACTTAGAACCTTCAGGCCCTAAAATAGGTTAAGGGATAAACCGTTTTCTTCCCTGATACTTGGAAGACTATTTCAGGATGAGACACACAAGAGGGAAAAATTATACAGAGTATACATTTTTAAAGGTAAAGGTAAAAATTCAACAAGTAAAGCTCACGTTTATTAAAGCCTAAATAAAATTTTAAGGCACAATTTAAAAAATTAACAATTTTTATAAACAATAATGTAATATCTAAATAAAAATTGTACCTTTTATTAACGAATTGAAATAGCGTTCAAAAATAAATTGGCTTGTTGAATTTTATCCTTTACAAGAAAGCTATTATTTTTTAAAAACCTCAAAAAACACTTGGAGGCTTAGTAAAAATAAAAAATCAAAAATTATGAGCAGAGAGCAATTTAAGAGAGAATTACTTGATGGCGCAGCCAAAAGAAAAAAAAAGAAAAGAAAAATACTGTTTGATTGATCATTGCGTTTTTTCAATGTTTTGATAGAAAAGTCGAGTCTGAAACAAAAAAAATTTTATTTTTTTTTTAGTTCAAACAGGGCGTATGTTTTCTGACACACACACAAAAAACTTCATCTCCTTTAACTTTATCCTCCTTAACTCCCCCTCCTATATACTTCCCCCACGTAAACTTCTCCTCCTTTATCCTTCCACCTCGTTAAACTTCTCCTGTCAACTCCCCTCCTTTATACTTCCCCCTTGTTAACCCTTTCGAGACCGCGCCTGACGCCAGATTCTCTGCGCGCAGCACTTTTCCCCTAACTTCTCCCCGACCGCTCCCAGCGCCCAGCAAAGCACAGATAGCGACGAGTGATGCGATATCAGTAGTTCATTTCTTCCCCAACAGTTTTTGCTAGCGCCATGGGAAGCGAAGGTATTAATTATATCTTAGAGAGGCTTCCCGCTGGGCAACTAAGTGCCTGGGTCTCGAAAGGGTTAAACTTCTCCTTTATACTTCCCCCTCTTTAAACTCTCCTCTTTCAACTCTCCTTTTACTTCCCCCTTGTTAAACTTCTCCTTCTTTCTACTTCTCTTTTTATTCCCCTGTTAAACTTCTCTTCTCCTCTTTCAACTCCCTCCTTTATACTTCCCCCTTGTTAACCCTTTCGAGACCGCGTCTGACGCCAGATTCTCTGCGCTACTGGCACAGCACTTTTCCCCTAACTTCTCCCCGACCCTCCCAGCCCTAGCAAAGCACAGAAAGCGACGAGTGATGCGCGCATGGCAACTAAAGTCGCCTGTGGTCTCGAAAGGGTTAAACGTCTCCTCCTTTATACTTCCCCCTCTTTAATCTTCTCCTCCTTTCTACTTCCCCCTCTTTAAACTTTTCCTTTTATTTCCCCCTGGTTAAACTTCTCCTCCTTTATTCTTCTCCCCTTAAACTTCTCCCCCTTATACTTCCCCCTCTTTAATCTTCTCCTCCTTTAAACCTCCCCTCCTTTATACTTCCTCCTAGTTAAACTTCTCCTTCTTTCTACTTCCCCCTCTTTAATCTTCTCCTCCTTTAAACTCCCCTCCTTTATACTTCCTCCTAGTTAAACTTCTCCTTCTTTCTACTTCCCCCTCTTTAAACTACTCCTTTTTATTTCCCCCTGGTTAAACTTCCCTCCTTTATACTTCCCATTTGTTAAACTTGTCCTCCTTTACTTCCCCCTCGTTAAACTTCTCCTCCTTTATACTTCCCCCTCTTTAAACTTATCCTTTTTATTTCCTCTGGTTAAACTTCTCCTCCTTTATACTTCCCCCTCTTTAAACTTCCTTTTTATTTCCTCTGGTTAAACTTCTCCTTCTTTATACTTCCCCTCGTTAAACTTGTCCTCGTTTATACTTCCCCTCGTTAAACTTGTCCTCGTTTATATTTCCCCCTCTTAAACTTCTCCTTTTTATTTCCCCCTTGTTAAACTTGTCCTCGTTTATACTTCCCCCTCTTAAACTTTTCCTTATTATTTCCCCCTGGTTAAACTTCTCCTCCTTTATTCTCCTGTCTCTTAAACTTCTCCCGTCTCTTAAACTTCATCTGCTTTATACTTCCCCTCCTTTTTACTTCCCATTTGTTAAACCTGTCCTCCTTTACTTCCCCCTCGTTAAACTTCTCTTTTTTATACTTCCCCCTCTTAAATTTCCCCTCGTTAAACTTCTCCCTTATAAGGGACACACTCAAAAACTAATGAATTTTTCGAAATTCAAAACGAAAAAAAATTACCATGAAACGAGGTCACTGGACCCACGACGCAGGGACCCACTGAGGTTCGGTCTCGACAGCGATGGCAACTCGAATGAGCGTTTCGAAAGCCGCTGAAAGGTCCGAGTTAACAATAATATCGTCGAAAAGATGCGAAAACATAAACTCGATTCTTTCACCCCTGTGGATCATCGCCCTCAGTTCGTCATCCTAAAAATTTTTTAAGTTTCCTTTTAGAATCACAAAAAAATGTCATTATTACGGTGAATCCTCGAGAATTATTTTCGTCAAATGTTGACCTAGCATAAGAGGCAGCACGAGTTTCTTTGAGCGTGTCGAACAAAGGCGGTTTTACATAAATTATATAAGGCTTTATTTGTGCTGTACGTATCATCTTAAGAGCCTTAAAAATATAATTAATAACTTCAATTGTTTTGAGGTTTTCAATACCTGATAGTGGGGACTCAAAATGCAGACGTAACCAGCATTAATGAGTGATAAAACACTTTCCATAGATGTACCGTATAAATTTCCTTTATATTCGCCATATTCGATGAATTTACCAGCAGCGACTTCTTCTTCCATCGTCTCTCTCGAGACGAAATAATAATCTTTCCCGTCGACTTCACCTGGTCTCATTGCTCGTGATGTAACTGAAAAAAAAAAAAGTTTGAATTTCCTCCAATGAAAACTCCTTAAATAGGAGGGGGAGGATTAAGGAGGTGGAAGTACAACGGAGGGGAAGTATAAAGGCGGGGAAGAGTAAGGAGGGGAAGTTTAACCAGTGGGAACTAAAAAGGAGAAGTTTAAAAAGGGAGAAGTATGAAGGAGGCGAAGTTAAAGAGGGGGAGTATAAAGGAGGAGAAGTTTAACGAGGGGAAGAATAAAGGAGGAGAAGTTTAACAAGGGGGAAGTATAAAGGAAGGGAGTTTAATGATGTTGAAGTATAAAAGGAGGGGAATTTAAGAAGGGGAAGTATAAAGGAGGAGAAGTTCAACCAGGGGAAATAAAAAGATAAGTTTAAAGAGGGGGATGTATAAAGGAGGAGTTTAATGTGGGGGAAGTATAAAGAGGGAAGTTTAATGAGGGGAGTTAAAGGAGGGGAAAGTATAAAGGAAGGGAAGTATAAAGGAGGGGAACTTTAAGAGGGGGAAGTATAAAGGAGGAGAAGTTCAACCAGGGGAAATAAAAAGATAAGTTTAACGAGGTGGAAGTATAAAGGAGGAGAAGTTTAATGTGGGGAAGTATAAAGAAGGGAAGTTTAATGAGGGAGTTAAAGGAGGGGAAAGTATAAAGGAAGGGGAGTATAAAGGAGGGGAGTTTAAGGAGGGAAAATACAAAGGAGGGGGAAGTATAATAGAGGAGAAGTTAAACCAGGGTAAATAAAAAGGAGAAGTTTAACCAGTGGTAAATAAAAAGGAGAAGTTTTAAGAGGGGGAAGTAAAAAGGAGGGGAAGTATAAAGGAGGAAAAGTTTAACGAGGGGGAAGTGTAAAGAAGAAGTTTCCCACATATAACCCAGTAGTTGGTAGCCCAAAAAAAAAGTTTAAGGAGGGTAAAGTATAAAGGAGGGGGAGTTTAAGGAGGGGGAAGTATATGGAGGAGAAGTTTAACCAGGGGTAAATAAAAGGAGAAGTTTAACCAGTGGTAAATAAAAAGGAGAAGTTTTAAGAGGGGAAGTAAAAAGGAGGGGAAGTATAAAGGAGGAAAAGTTTAACGAGGGGAAGTGTAAAGAAGAAGTTTCCCACGTATAACCCAGTAGTTGGTAGCCCCCCCCAAAAAAAATTTAAGGAGGGTAAAGTATAAAGGAGGGGAGTTTAAGGAGGGGGAAGTATAAAGGAGGAGAAGTTTAACCAGGGGTAAATAAAAAGGAGAAGTTTAACCAGTGGTAAATAAAAAGGAAGTTTAAGAGGGGGAAGTAAAAGCAGGGGAAGTATAAAGGAGGAAAAGTTTAACGAGGGGGAAGTGTAAAGAAGAATTTCCCACGTATAACCCAGTAGTTGGTAGCCCCCCCAAAAAAAAGTGTAAGGAGGGTAAAGTATAAAGGAGGGGAGTTTAAGGAGGGGAAAGTATAAAGGATATGAAGCTGAAGAGGGGGAAGTATAAAGGAGGAGAAGTTTAACAGGGGGAAGTATAAAAGGGGGAGTTTAAGGAGGGGTGTCCATTATCCAAGAAAGGCAATCAAATTACGTTCCCCAGAATTGAAACTTCCAATTGCACTGTAGAATATAATTAATCTATACTTACAAGGAACAGGCGAGCGGTATTTATTAGGGTCGGTTGCAATAAGACGTCGTTTAAGCTCGTTGCGACCGACACCGGGCGGGCCGACGAGCGCGAGCGGCCTAAAAACCCCCGGCCTCGGATAAAGCTTAGCGACCTCCTCATACGTAGCGAGCTCCTCCCGAGCGAAATCATCCGCTTCCGCTGTGTCATAGAGAATCTTTTTAATTTTAGGAGCGGCACATTGTGAAGGGGAACAAGGGGAGAGGAGTTTAGAATCCGGGACGACGGCGTAGCACTTGACTTTAGTGCACGATTCGGGCAAATATTCTGCAAAATTACAAACCAACATTTCTCATTAGATCTGAACGACTCATCACCTCCTATTTATTTTTAAACTTACATAAAAGATGTACATAAAACCGTCTCTACATGCATCCTGAAACAGTTTTCATGCAAATAGAAAATGGTGCTCATGCACCAACACCATTTCAGTGCTACATAACCATAATGAAAAGTACAATTTTAAAATCTGGAAAAACGATTATTTCACAAAAAGTGTAAAAGAATAAAAAGTAATGAGAGAAACTTTAAAATCGCTAAAGATGACAACGCGAAATTCCATTATTTTTCTTTTCAAACAAGGGCGAAATTACTATTAGATAGGCCTTCTAAGGAGACATAAGAAAATAAATAATTAACAGGAGAGGCTGCTTTAGAAACAATCGATAAAAGAATTAAGTGACAAGGTGTCCGGAAAAACATGGCATACGTCTGGGAGAGTGTTAAAAGTGGTTTTATAAAAAAAAAAAAGTTGAATGCCAGCTAAATAGTTTTCTTAGACAAAAACTAAGAAAAATGCCTTAAAAAAGGCGATTCTTGGTCAAAAATGCCTTAAAAAAACGTTTAAAATATACATTATATTCTAAATAAAGTACCTAGTGTTTTTTTTGCAAAAAAATATAGTCGCATGCGGCATTTTCGACAAAAAAATCGCCTTTTTAAAGGCATTACTGACCAAAATCGCCTTTTTTAAAGCATTTTTCACAGTTCACGGTTTTTATCTAAATGATTGTCCTATTCCCGCTTGAAAATCATTGTTACCAACATTACAAATCGGACACTGCCTTCTATATCGCTAAACTATAAACCCTTATATCTCGGGATCGGCTGAACCGATTATCCTGAACAAAATATTTTGAAAAGCTCTTAAAAGACGGTTTTAATCTAAATGATTGTCCTATTCCCGCTTGAAAATCATTGTTGCCAACATTAAAAATCCGCTCTCCCAGTGTGCCATGTTTCCGGTATAAAAGGTTCCCATATAAAGGATTCTAAATCTACTAACTAAATGGGCCATGCAAAAGAGATAAAATGAGAAATATACCATCGCTCTCTTCAGTTTTTCTTCGTTTTTCCTTTCGTGAAGAATTCTTTTTTCCTGAAGAGCGCGGCTTGGGATCAACCCAGCCCTCATGTTCCTATCGCCTTCTTTTCTCGCTTGCCACCAATATCCATCGTCTTGGCTGACGATATGAAGAATGTCGCCTTTGAGGAAGTCGAGGCCGGCTTCTTACACGGTATGAACGGATCGGATGATGCGATGTAATCGAAATGAGCTCGAACGCGTACTTTGCTCTCACGGCATCCCCCTCGTCCATCCGCAGGTACAAGTTTGAACGTAATCGTACCCTCAGAGGCTTGCTAAAAATATATTGAATACAACACCGAATTAAAAAACGCACCAGAATTGCGAGGAC